>JAAIXJ010000172.1:262570-305806 GCA_013403705.1 Heliconius hermathena
CTAACAACATAAATAAGTTGTAACAAGCGTATAAAAATTTCGACGTAGCTTGGCGAGAACGCATGGCTTAGTGGTCAGAGCGCCTGGTCGGTTTCCAGGAGGCGCGGGTTCGAGTCCTGCTGCGTTCAAATTTTTATACGTTTTCTAAATAAGTATTTAACTTTTCTTTACTTTTACTACTCTCATTTTAAGTAGAGTGCACAGTAAAATTCTTAATGAAATGATATTGGAACTTAGTGTTAGGTAACACACGGCTCCGTGAATAGGGTATAGTGTTATGACACTATACTCTATTCACTCATAATTGTTTGAAAATATACGCCGCTAGTAATATTATAAAACGATGTCTAAAGAACTTATGCAATCTTTTCAAACTTATTAGAATATTAACTTATTATGCAAATAGAATATCAGTAAAGTGAATAGACACACAATTATGAAGGTTTTTTTACACTATAATAACCAATTGTTTTGTTTTTATTATATTGTTATTAATTCAAAAGGATGATGGAATGAAATGAGGAAGTTTTAGGTTAATATAATCAATAAAATGTTTTTATAATTATATTTTCAAATCAATTATGAAAACAATATTTATTTTGTATTATATAATAACAAAATATTTTTTATTAAAAAAATAAGAAATAAAGATTCTCTTTATATTTAAAGCCAGGAACATTGTAGAAATCTAATTTAAAATATAAAAATATTTCTATTCACCCCATTTTACGGTATCGTAAATACCATAGATTATTAAGAAAATATCTTAATTTTTAACATATTTATATTTTCTAAATGCTTGACGTGTAAAAACACATTGAACCCAAAGCTAACTTGTGCTCTTTGTTCTTTTTAAACTTGAAACGCATTTTAATATTATAAAATAAACTACTATAATAAATTATAGAGCACTGGCACTGCGGACATTTTGCACTAAAATGTATTATTATCGGTCAAATTATATGTGCCATTTTTACTATCGGTCAACCTATTGATACGAGAGTACTGTTCCTAAATATTTTAATTCATTTTTGTGATAACATTGTTACTTTTGTCGTTTTTATCAAGTTTCTTGTTATGTTAAGTTTGAAGTTGTTTTCTAATTATTTAGTTTTTGTTATATTGCATTTTTCATACTTTAAAACATGAGTAAACCTGGACCAAATTAAATAGAAACTAAAAATTTATATAAAAGTTTGAGAAACAGTATTTCTTTGTTCACATTATTTGTCACGCCTAAATGTATAGACTATAGGTTCCATCTGCCTAGCCTGATATGTGCGGGATATACATAAAAAAACTGAAGCTTAACGAAATTAAATTAAATTAGCTTCACGCTGTATCCCGCACACAGCAGGGTAGGCAGAAGGAACCTAGTGTTAAGACACTCCGTTCCCCACTTTCTGCTGAATTTTGGAGGCGATTGCGTGTTGAGTGGCAAAACTCAGCGCCGCGCTTAACCTTGATACCAGAGCGAAGAAATGGAAATATAAATTTAAGTAAATATTTCACCTCCTCGAGTGGGGATCGAACCCACAACCAGTCGGTTTTGCAGTCACATCTCGTGCCGCTGCGCCACGGCCGGCGCTTAACGAAATAATAAAAAAATATATATTACCTTCTATCACAATGTTCACATTTAAAGGGCTTTAACCCCTGATGCCGCCTGACGTGTTGGGCTAAGTTATTTTTCTGGCTGAATCCTTTTCCACAGATCGAGCACAGAAAAGGTTTTTCACCAGTATGAGTCCTCATGTGTTCATTTAAAGTCGATAGCATAGAAAAACTCTTATTGCATATGTTGCATTGATGTTTTTTATCCAATTTGTGCCCCTCCAAGTGGAGGTCGAGGCAGTCTTGAGATGAGAAACTTTTGTTACACTTGTCACATGTAAACCCTATTTAAAAAAGTGGGAAATAAATAAAAAAAACTTTTTGTATGCAGAGAATGTAATATTAATATTGGTGGTAAAAAAAAACTTTTTGTATGCAGAGAATGTAATATTGAATATAAGACATTGTCTTAAGTGGTGGACCTCAATCCGGTATTTTATTTCACCAGGGTGGGGAAATCAAATAATTCTCGAATGGGAATCCAATGCCATTGAGAAAAATGAAATTAAAAAATATAATTACATTCTCAGGATCGAATCACCCATTTAGTGGAACATTCTTATCTGATTCATTTTTACATTTTATATTATAATTAATACTAGGTAACTGCTGTGGTATAGCGGCACATCATTTGACAGTAAACATGACGGTTATAGGTTTGATTCCCATTCTTTGCCCTTGTAATAAGACAAAGCGGCGATGAGTGCTACTAAGCAATACCTCATAAAATGTTGGGAAAGTAGAAAACGGTATGTCTTTGCCTCCCCTACTTAAGATTCCAGGTTAAGCTAAAAAAATAGTAGGCACATAGAAAAATTGCACAACTTAGTGTTCCATCATCTTAGAAATATTGTGATGTGGCAAACAAATACAGTACTTCATCTCATCACTGCAGAGGGGAAAATGAAAGTAAATAAGTGTTTATGTGAATATTCAAGTTCTTACAATTTTTTTGTTTGCTTAAATTATTTTCACTTGTTTTCTCTTTAATTCGCCTAAAAGTTTTGAAGAAAAAAATTTATATCTCTACCTTTTGTAAATGGTTCTATGCGTGTCAAAGTTACACATTGAGAGTAAGGATGAGGGTAATTTTGACAGACTACAAAATTCTAATTTTCTTCTACTGATGTATTATCTTATCTATATATATAAAAGGACTTGTGCTGACTGACTGAGGTAAGACGCACGCAGAGCCGTAACCGCTGATGGTAGAAACGTGAAATTTAGGCAGATGTTTATTTTCATATTCTGGACATCCACTAAGAAGGGAATTTGAAAAATTTTAACCCTAAAGGGATGACTATTTCATCCCTTGATTGGATTGAAAGTTTGTATGAAAAAAAAATTTAATCTGTACCGATTTTTATAAAATTTAAAATTCAGTCTTTTAAAAATATTTAATTGAACACGTGTTTCATGGTTTTTAAGAATTCACTCCCTAAGGGTTCAAATAAGGGGTTGAAAGTTTATATGAAAAAATCTTTAAATTGCCACCGATTTTTATAAAAAATTAAATTCAGACTGTTAAAAATATTTTATTGAACACATGTTTCGTGGTTTTTTTAGAATTCACTCCTAATAAGCGGGCGAAGCCGCGCGCGCCCTCAAGTTACTAATAAGATTTATGTGAATGGGTGTAAAGTATTATGAGAGCATTAATAAAAGAAAAACACTCTTGTAATGTACTTTAAATTTTAGTACATAGTGTGAAATATTGCTTGTCAAAGTTAAAGTTACCCAGATTGGCTGTATATATTACAATTATTATTTTTTTAATATTATTATTATTAAATATTTTCTTAGGTATTGTATGTATTGTTAGATGTAAAAGATTTATGAATGTGCGTAAGTTTAGACAAAGTATTTGAGTTCTTTACTAAAGGGGCTAATCAATGTGATTTATAAATTTCTTTTTTAAATCTTCACTCCTATCCTACAAATTGGGGAGGCAAATGTGCTGTGTGTTGTATGTGAGTTGCAGAACTTAACATTGTGCTTTTTTATATCACCAAAATGAGCAAAAAGAAAATAGTTGAGTTAGGTGATTTGAACCCACAATGTTCCATTTACAATCTGACAATGGCTACGCCACAACAATCTTAATAAGTGAAATTATTATTAAAATATTGTTGTTAAATTAATTACCTTTTTCTTTAGAATGAATTAACACTATATGATTATCTAAATGTGCCTGATGTTGAAACTCTCGTTTACAAGCTTTACATGAAAATTTTGTCTTAGCCTTCTCCTTATGTTTTTTTATATGAGCTATTAATGATATTTTTCGACCAAAATGGCGCATACACATTGAACACTGAAGTTTAGACGTTTCTTTTTGATTTTTTACTTCATTGTGATTACATAAATGCTTTTTCAAAGAAGTCATATCTGGAAAGTTTTCATTGCACTCTATACATGATAGCGGAATTGTCAAATTCGTTATCTTTTTCAGTTTTTTATGTTTAACTTTAGCTTTTTTCTTATGAGTTTTCAAATGGAGTGCATATAATGTGCAATATTCAAACACGTCATCACAAACTGGACAAATTAATACAGGCTTTCGATTTATTTCTTGGTTTTCTGTATCAGTTAATTCTTTCTTAACGATACTACTGTTATATTGCTTGTACAAATGTGTGCATTCTTTTACATTTGATTCTAATTCAAACTGATCGGTACATGCACTATCTGTACTACTTGTGTCGTGTAATTGATTATTTTCTATAACAATATTTTCTGCTAAATCTTCCATGTCTCCTTGAAGAAACTCATCATGCTCCTCTTTAATAACATTTAAATCATCGAACTTATTTGAATAGTTCAGATAGTTATGTTTTTGATCTTCCCCAGACGATTTTGCTATATCGAAAGTTGTATAAAATAGTTTTTCAGTTTTACCTGACTCTAAAGTAGAGTTAAATAATTCATTCTTTAATAAGTTTTCTGACTGAATACACATTTTTATAAACTCATCAGCCTTGCATATTGTAACAAAGCAATCGTTGCAAACCTGCTTCGGGAGATTATCCTTTATAGAAATATTATTATTAGTTATGAAAGAAAGAACTTCGAAAACAGTGCGATTGTCCGCGTCCATTGTGCTCAGTAATGATTTATAACTCGACGCATCGCTTAGACAAGCTCTACATATATTATTCTGTAAAAATACCTTGCTATCCATAACGAAAAGAGATTTATTTACTATAGTTTATCAAAATAAGCGATTGGTGGAGTAGTACCAATTGTGACATTTTTGGGAACAACTAAAGTGATCTGACATTACGGCTTCATCTATTGACAGCTGTAATTAAGTTCAAAAACACCATTACCGAAGAACTAAATTATTTTTTCTTAAATGAAATTTGTAAATTGCTAAAAGCAAAATAATTATTGTTATTTCAAGTAGAAAAAAAGGAATGTGTGAAGCGGAAACAGTGAGTCAGATTTTTTCAGATGTTAAAATTATAAAGAAGAAGTTAAAATAACGAGCTGAAATTTACACACAACATACTTTACTTATATTTCTCCCTGTATTATCACTTCCAATAAAATCAATATCAAAGTTGTCTGTAAACGTTTTTTAAAAAATGGAAAATCTGTTGCCATTTTAAATCCAATAGGGCACAAATAAGACCTTGTCTGCTAAAGGTTAAGCGAATCTATGCCACTGACTGCTACATTAAAACCACTTTCCATCCAAATATTCATTCAATTTTTGAATATTAATGAATAAAAACTCGTGTAATTTACCTTCGTTTTACCTTATTTCAAATAATTGTCATAGATGGCCGATGACTGATGAAGACAAATAAATATTACTTTTCTATTGTTGTTTATTGCTGTTTAATTGGCTGTTCATACTGTTCTCATTTATGGTCTGGTGCACTTAACATTTTTTAGCATACAACGAAAATCTGTAAAAGGCTTGACACATTGATTTTGCGTAGAAATGTCTCCTCGCTGGGTTTCTCTACCGTATGGGGAATGTTCTGAAGAACTGTTTGACCAGTTACCTGCCGCCAAATTTTCTAACCACCTTCAATGACGCGCCTATCTCCACCTCAAAGGCCGTCAACGCACTAGAGTGTAACACCAGAAGAACTAGAGTTCTTCTGGTGTTACATGGGGTCGTGGGCGGTGGTGATTACTTACCATCAGGTGACCGGTACGCTTGTTTGTCTTTTTCCATAAAAAAACGTCCCAACCACTGAGCTGTAACAGCCAGTGTACTCTAAACCTGTGCCCTTATTTCCCCATATCTCTGAAACTACTGAAGAGATTTAAATGAAGCTTGTACTATTCTCTAAGTTGTAGTATACTTAAATTAAAAAGAATCATCTCGATATGACTTTTATTTTTATGGAAATTCGTGGACAAATATACACTTACTAAATTATTCACACGTGCTTAGAAGCCTAAATTATTCCTCATCGGTTAAAAATCAGTTCAAAAATTCAAAATACAGTTATAAATTCTCACTTCAGCTACTATCATGGCTTTTTTTATGGTCAGAGTTAAAAGTATTTTTTTTCCAACTTCACGCCTCATATTTATTGGGGTAATCACTGAGTAATTATACATGTATGTATTTGTTAAGAGAATCTAATCTAAATTATTTTACTAAGGAGTTATTTCTATGAAATAGTTGAAACTTGAAGTTCACTTTAAGGCAGTCATGGCGCTGTTTGTTGACTGTAAATGTAGGGATGTAGGTTCGATTCCCACATGGGAGTATGATTAATTTATTTTCATTTTTCAACACGGCGTTGAATTGTACCACTTAACACGCGTTGCCTCGAAATTTTTGTGAAGTTCCCTTTTTTTGTTTTTTTTTCCTTTGAGATCTGTTATTATGGTTACACAGAAAATACAAAATAAAAATCATCGGAACAGAAAATAAATTCTTTATTCAATATCAATAATATCCAATTTAATCAGATTAACTTAATTGAAAAATAAAAAAAATATACGAAATACATCAATACTTGTACAACAGATGTCATTATTTCAATAAAAAAAACATTTACTTGTATTGAGATCGTATTAAATACATCACATTGTATAATTGCTGTTAAAATTGTGTTGCCATAGATAATAAATTATCAACTATAATTTCATTTTAGTTGGCAACTTCGAGTGAAATGTCAAAAACAAAAGCAAATCTCATATAAAAACGGTTATCTAAAACTTTAAAAACTACATCTATTTATTTACAATACACTGTTTGAATGAGGTAATAACATTTTGTTTTCTAGCAACACTTTTGTACTGACTTTTATTATTTCGTTCTACTATTTATTTATTTTATATGTATAAATATATATATATAAATTACTTAAATATTATTAATATCATCCGTAATAACGCGTCGAATTTAAATTTTCCGTATTTGTCTAAATTTTACGTATTTTTTTAATAATAATAAAATTATTATTATTTTTATTTTTATCTTATAAATGTAGTAACTATATATTATAATAATTACATAACAATGGTTCTCGTTATTGGCACGTCGCTGACTCGATATAGTGACTTTTTAAAGTGGAAATTAAAAAATAAAGAGTATATTATTAAAAAGAAAAAAAAAATATGGCGAATACATTAAAAACTGCATTAAAACCGATCGGTGACTAGCGTTACGAACATTTATATCAAAAGATATATAAATCAAACGCTTTCATAGAAAAAAACATCTCAAAAATAAAACGATCCGTGAACAGCAGTTTTTAATAATATCACGTTATGTGCGTGAATAGACTATATAATAACCACTTTAAAAAATCAAGTAAGTTTACTAGACTAGTATACACTTAAACGATTTTGCCAAATGACTCGACACTAAATGTCAAAGGTGACCCCAAAAAGCGGGAGTCTATAGCCTAAATACGAAAAAAAAAACATTAAATACTCACTAAGTACCTAGAAACATTAAAAAAATTAACAATTACGCGAAATTCTATAATATTTGGCAGTTTGGTTGAATGATTGTTAGCTGCCATTGAAAAAAAATGTGTAATACTTATAAAAAAAATAAAACCGCCTACACACGCGGCTACAACGATATTTTAAGCACATTTGATGCACTAAAACTATAAAAAAGTACAAAATAGGCTATGCAAAATAAAGATTACAAAAATAATGTTACCTTACTTTAATCATCACATTTTCAAAACCCATTTGGTACGATGGTTTTAAACGAAAATTATGTTTTTTTCTGTACCAAAAATGCCTTCGACACTACACTACTATTCCATCAAATAAAGCTGCTATGGAAGCGATTATACCCAAATATTGCATGCACAAAGTTGGGATTTTTATAAAATATATTTAAAAAAGTAGCACGAAATGACAAGTATATATTAAAAAAAAAAACGATGGCACAGTAACTATGGCTGTATAACATTGTGCATATCGACTTTTTCAGTTAGTTGTAGTTTTAAGTAACAACACAATGATTACCCTTTTATTGAGGTAATAAAAAAGTTACCTTAAAAAATCTAAAAAAAAGCCTAATTGAACTCATTCCTATATCTTCCATCTATAAAAAACAGAAAAAGATAAATAGCATTGAGAGATGAATTATATTCATTACTTCACTCTGGTAACAAGACGACGCGTGGCGTTGGGTTTCACCATGCATTTAGCACTGGCCTGATCTAAAAAATCAATAATTATTGTTTTTTAAGAGAAAATATATCATCTTTTTGCCGGAACTCCATATTAAGTGTTTTTATTTTGGCCTCGTGCTCCCATATAGTGTGTCGTTACCTCGTTCTGGTAACAGGACAGCGCGCGGCGTTGTGTTCCACAATTCATTTAGCACTAGCCTTTTCTAAAAAGTCCATTTTTAATCTGAGCTCGATTAAAAAAAGTTGTTTTTGGAGGGAAAATATTTCTTCCTTCTGCCGCAGTTCCATATTAAGTATTTTCATTTTGGCCTCGTGCTCCCATACTGCGTGTTGTCTTTTCGTTGTGAAATACAAGCGTTCCTCTTCCGTTGCCGTTGCACAATCCGTTTTCATTTGTTCCTCGGACCGTTCATTTTGGCCATTTTTTCTTTTATCATCGTCTAAATGGCTTAAGTTTAACGGCGTATTTGATAATTCGTTTAATTTTTGTAGGAAATTTTGCTGAATTCTCGCTTGTTCTATCGCTAGGGGGTTGTTTATTAGGGGTAGGTGTGTTGAGAGTGTTAGGGGGTTAATTTTAAGGGGGGGCGTGGGAGGGGAGTGGGGAATTATTTGCACTTGTGGCTCGAGCACGTTTGGCATCGTATCGTCACTGTCGTTCGTTGAGAGGCGGCCGTTTGACATCTAGAGGAAATATAAGCCATTTTAAAATAAAATATAGTAATATAGCACTAATACGCTGGTGTTAGTGAGCGTTAGTCTGTGTCGTTACGCAAAAATGACATTTAAAAAAATTCTGCACATTTATTAAAAAAATCCAAAAAAAAAGAGAAAAATATAGTAAAGCCAGTCGTAGCGCAGCTGCGTGCGACTGTATACGCTATAGGTTATGGGTTCAATTCACTCTCGAGGAAATGAAATAATAAAACATTTTCACTTCCTCATTCTGATAACTAGACAAACCGCGCGTAGGGTTCCACCACTCAATACGTTATGTATCAATGGGAACAGTGTCTTAATACTAGGTCCCCAGGTTCCCTCTTCTTGCTATGTTTTGTAATGGATAAATCGCGACGCTAAAAAAAAATAAGGGGCGTCTTCGTGAATGGCACTAACGATTAGTAGTAGTTAACAATTTCTAATAAATATTATTTTGGCTACTATGGACCTTTCTAATTTTTAATCAAATAAATAAATAGCTTCCTGTAACTAAGGGGAACAAATTATTTGCACTTCCTCGCTCAGGTAACACTTCCAATGCGCAGCGTTGAGATCCGCTACTCAATAAGTAATTCCTTGAACATTATGTTCCCTACACACCCACGTAGGGAGCGGAGTCTTAACACTAGATTTCATCCGCCTACCGTATCGCACGTACAGTAGATACGCGGGAGAATAGATTTTTTTGACAAGCAGACATTTAAAAGCAAAATCTATGTAAAATATATGTATATAATTTAAATAAGCAACAAAATGTTTAAAAATAAACCAAAACTCAAAACTATATAAAATAATTATCACTTTTTTTTCACGCTGTATCCTATGTATACCAGGCTGGACACAGGGAACCTCTACTTAATTGAGTGGCGAAATGCAACACACCACGCTTTGCTCTTGTTACCAGAGCGGCCAGACGGAAATAATTCATTCTCCCTCATGGGAATCGAACTTACAACCGTCGAGTTTATCAGGCAGACGCCAGGTGACGCTACACAACACAGACTAAAGACCTAATAAAAATACTTAATCTTATAAATAGAATCTGTGACTCACATTGACAGGCATGCAGTCGTCATCTTTGACGCTGTGAGCGCCCTCCGCGCTGGTCGTCGCTTCACCCTCTTCATCTGAAATATGTTTAATTTTTTTTAAGCTTCACGCTGTATCCCGCATATAGACATAAGACATTCGCTCCTTACGCACTGCCAAATTCTTGAGAATTGCGGGTTGTGTGGCGGAACTCAACGCCGTGCTTTGCCTCTCTACTAGAGCGAGGAAATGAAAATATTAAATATAAATTCATTGTTATATTTTGGCCAAATTATATAAAATCTATGTATAAATTGTAGCCTATCTGTTATTCTAATTCTAAACCTGTAACTGGAAAGTTCGGGCGAATAGTAAGATAAAATAACAAAATTATCTTACTATTCGATGGGGCTAGACGGTCGCCCTTCGAGCAGGCTCGGGCTATGCTTACAACAATAAGCGAAATGGTTGGACAAGGTGCGCGTGTAATTAGTATTGATGCTATGGTAGTTAACTACAACAGAGCCGAGGTGGTAGATCGACTGGGATGCGTAAAAGCTTCAGAAAAACACGAAGTTTTAGTATATGAAGACAGAGGCGAAGACCTTAGCTACTTGAAACCTAAGAATTCTGGTATCCACACGGAAAAAGCATTCACTACTCTCACTACCACTGAAAGTGGAGCAGATCAAGTGAAGCTCAGGACTTGCGAGGACATAATGCTAGCCTTTCAGCGCGGATACTCGATCTTGGATGTTAGACTTAAAGAAGCCGAAGCCGCCATTTATAACAACGCTACCGCACAGACCCTCAGAGGTGACATAAAAGATAGTTATATGACGGCGTACAATGCTACAGTCGGATTTGTAAAATTAAACAAAGAGAAAATCAGACGAACAGGCAACCTCAAATTTAACGCACCAAGCAGTGACCCTATAGTGGTCATCGCCAAGTGCGCACGAGTGATGCTGGAAGGTGGAATGCTAGAGAAATTGGAGAGCCTCGATCACACTTTAAGATCAACATCATCTAGGGAATGGGAGATACCTAGGATACAGTGGGTTAACGGGGTTCCCGGATGCGGTAAAACAACCTGGATCATTGAGCACTTTAACACGGATAGGGACTTTATTACTACCAACACAATAGAATCAGCCAATGAACTTCGGGAGAAGCTCTCGGTACGTATAGGAAATTTGGTGAATAGTAAAATTCGCACTATGGCATCAATGCTGGTTAATGGGTTAGATACTTCAGAAACGTGTAAACGCCTAATTGTAGATGAAGCCCTGATGAATCACTTTGGAGCCATAGTGGGGGCTGCTAGAATCTCTGGAGCAGAAGAAATTCTACTGGTTGGAGATATAAACCAACTCCCCTATATTGACCGAGACAATCTCTTCGACATGTTCTACCGTAGTCCATCACAAATTGTCAAAATCAACCAGGACCTATTGTGTACCCATAGAAGCCCCATGGACGTCGCCTATGCACTTCAAGAGATATACTTTGGTATATACTCTTCCAAAAAAGTAGTACACTCCCTCCGAATAGAAAATTTAAGAACTACACCAGCGCCACGAGACCTCAGGGAAACCCTCTACCTTACATTTACTCAAGAGGAGAAAAAATCTTTAATCCACCAGGGATATGGGGTAAATATAGGTTCAAAAGTGTTGACTATTCATGAAGCCCAAGGCCTGTCAAATGCAACGGTTATAGTAGTGAACACAAAGTCGACGAAATTACAACTACATGACAGCGTTTCACACGCAATTGTAGCAATAACGCGTCACACAGACAGATGTTCCTATTACACCAGTGGTGACGACGACGCTATAAAAAGGCTTATTCGGAAGGCAACAGAAGCAACGACAAAAGGTATTGCGGAGTATAATTTAAAGATGGCCATAAAAGATAGAAACGAAGCGGTCATGTCCTCCATCTTGGCGGTAATGCCATCCACATCCCACTTTCCCTAATCGTAAGAAATATTTGTATGGTTGTATAAAATTTATCTTGTAATCCGTAATGAACATTTTATCTATTGTAATCAATTAAGTTAAATTTATTTACAATGTTTATTTTTATGCATGTAGATTTAGATTATAGTGTTAGATTAAATTAGTAAGTGGCAACTGAAGTGAATAACTGGACTTTCTTAAGCAGATATTGTATAAATATAGAAATATATGTATGTAATAACATAAGTCTAGTTCTAGGTAATATCTATAGAAAAAAGTATTAAAAGAAATGTAAATATAACAAAAGGTACGGACTATAAAGTCTGTAGTGAAAGTAAGAATTAAAATAAAAAAAAAAAAAAAGAACTGGAAAGTTCCACCTAAGTCCGTTCAGTAGTTTTTGCTGCTTTTATTTGAACAAGCATCCATATTTATAATATAAACTGTCACATTTATAATGTTAATAAGATTATTAACTTAACTTAGCTTCACGCTTTATCCCTAGCGGGGTAGTCAGAGAGAACGGAGCGCCAAACACTACGGTCTCTACAAACCTCTTTCGCCTCGTCCACTGTCATCAACCACTTCATACATGCATTCCGGGGGGTCCTCATGCTTTTTATGTGACCTTGCTCCAGTATCTTTGATACTGTGTTTTCGAAGGTCCACCGAGGTCTCCCCCTATCTCGTAAGATTATTAGGAATAGAAATAGTAAGAGGTAAGAGACGCAGAGGGATTAAATATTTTATTTCCTTTAGTAGGAATCGAATCCACAAGCTGTCGCGTTTACAGTCACACGCTTGTGCTCCTGCGGCACAACTGGTCTCAACTAACAAATCTTACATTTTTACTTATATTATCTCGTTATAATTCCGATTCAAAAATTTAAAGAAATAGGCAGCATTTTTAAGGTTCCGTACCCAAAAGGTAAAACGTGACCCTATTACTAAGATTCCGCTGACTGTCTGTTCGTCTATCACCAGGCTGTATCTCACGTACCGATAGATAGTTAAAATTTTCACAGTTTATGTATTTCTATTGCAGCTATAAACAATAACAACAAATACTTAAAAACAGTATTAAATATTTAAGAGAACTCTGATACAACAAACTTGACTATTTTGCCGTTTTTATAGATAATGACACGGGTATCTTTGAACTTGAGTCCAATTGACACTTGGCCGATATTAAATATAAGTACTAAGTCAAAATTTTGGTTAAAAATTTCGCTCAAAGTAATTTTGAAGAACAGAGTGATAAAACTAAACTAAAACACAAAAGAAACACTGACCTTTAACGTCCAAAGGGTGTATGTTGTGCCAGAGCATGCCGTCGAGCAATCCGGGTGTGTCGGTCGGTGGTTGCTGGAACGAAAATGAACAAACTTTGTTATAACTTACATATTTCTTTTTAGTTTCACGTTTTATTTCGCATATACATATATAAAAGAGTAGGCAAAGGGGCCCTAGAGTAAAGAAACTCCGTTACCTACGCACACCCAAATTTTAGGGACATTGCGTGGAAATTAAAATATTTAATTCCCCTGAACGGGAATCGAATCCACAATCGTTGCGTATACTTCCGTATTCACTATATAAGTAACGGATTCATAGTATCTTTATACTTATAATAAATGTGATTTACGAATTTTATTTTGCCTAAAAATGCATACTTGCGTTTCGTGTGCGCGCATCTTGCATTTCTTCTTGTAATTCTCGTACCACATCTTGACTTGGGCGGGCGTCCTCGGGCGGTCGCCGCCGCAACGCTTGTTCACCTCCTCGCAGATGGTGGACCAGACCAGCTGGAAATTAAGGAGAAGAACTTCGTGTCATCTTTAACCGACTTCAAAAAAGACATTACAAAGTTGAACGGTTTATATACGTTCCACAGAATACGTAATTTTAATCATACAGGAAAAAAATAAATAAAAAAAAAAGTAATAAAAGATTTAAAAATGAAAAAATGTTTAATTAAATGTTTAATTAAATTTTCTTATTCTATTCTCAGAAGTGTATGAAAATATACACCTACTAGTCGTCGCCCACAACTTTGTTTACGTAGAAATCAAGACGTAAAACGAAAATTCCGTTTTTATCCCTGCGGGTAGGGAAATGATCGGGAACGAATGATCGGGATTTCTTCCCTTCCCCCAGAAATTTCATAAAATCCTCTATTAGTATTCCTTACACTCCCCTAATCTACCTATATGTATAATTTCAACGTTCTATGTCCTCTCTTCTAAGTGACTCAGTAACGGTAGATTTTTATAAATATACATAGATAAGCAACAGTTGAGCATAATTTTTCGGCATTTTTGTCTAGTTCGTACTAGGTGACAAAAGGTTAACTACACGATCAACGCTCAAGTGCAGTCCATTAATGTGTTAACCTTTACTACCACTGTAATAGTTTTTATTGGTGCCTTTTATAGAAACGTCACTTCTGTAGATATTACAAGTATTTTTATCGGATTCTGTTTGTATATAGCAGGGAAGGCAGAGAGATCCTAGTGCTGAGACATTCCGTCCCTCACGTAATAGCAAATTTTTGAAGACATAGCTTGTCGAATGGCGCTACTCACACTTACATAGGTCTTGTAAACAAAGCGAGGAAAAGAAAATAATGCATTCTCGAGTGGGAATCGAACTCAAAACCGTCGCGTATCAACTCAAACGCTGTGCCGCTGCGCCACGACCTGTTTTACAAGTAATTTTATTATTGTATACCAAGATTACAGGATATCAGCACACCGCCGTATATTTGAAATCACTAAGGTATATTATTTCATCGAGTAGTAAAACAGCTAAATAATCGTTTTACGATAGATTACTTTGTAAAGGTTAGAACATATTTGTTCGGCACCAGCACTATATTCCGTATGTAGCTGAGTACGCAGAGGGAACTTAGTGTTTAGATACTTCGTTCTGCGTTTTCAAAGAATTTTAAGTCCTCTGTAGTAATTGGCGGAACTCAACATCGCATTTTGTATTGCTAAAGCGGTGAATTGTAAATATAACTTAAATTAGTGATCCAAACGCGGCTTCGACCGCTTACACTTGCTGTTATAATAAAGCCAAATTATACAAAAACTTTACAGAAATATGTTATTCTGATGTATAAGGTATTATATATTATTGTACAATTTCATTAGAATCAGTTCAGTAGTTTCTGTTAAAAGTGGAACAAAAATACATCCTCACAAACTTTTATATTTAAAATATTAAATATTTACATTTAAATTATTATCATACCTCGGAGTAGAGGGAACCGAGAAATCTAGTGTTAAACACCCCGTTCTTAATAAAACATTACCATTTTCTACATTTCCTGGAAAATGGGGATTAACAACTTTCCACCAAATTCTCGAGTAATACTTTATTACATTATATTGTAAAATCAAGCAATAAGCATGTTGTAAAGATTAATAAGTACTTGCTGTTGATTTAAGTCTAATTCAACTATGAAAAACACTTGCAATCTAATTACTACAAAAAAATATAGTGACAAATTTACCATTTTTTGATATGCTTAGGGAGGTAAGTGTGAGTTTGATTAATTGTAATTATATACTTTAGCGCAGTAGGGCAGCAAAGCCTTGTTGTTCAAAGCGAAGCAAGCAGGCGGCAAAGCATGAATTCTTAATACAAATATTCTATGAACCTAGATTATGACCTATGTCGGTAATACATCAGAAGAGTTAGAAAACCCGGAAAATGGCCAGTGTTAAAACACTCCGTTCCCAATTTTCGAGACATTGAGTGTCAAGTGGCGGAACTCAACGATATGCTTTATCCTATTACGAGCGAGGAAATGAAAATAACTTATACCCCAGAATGGGATTCGAACTCAACAACAACGGCGTTACAACGGCATCAATCATCGGGTTCTCATTTATATACTATACGAAAAAACCTATCACCATTTTATTATACACCAGCTAGTACCAATATAGTCTACGCCTTACAGCGTAGAGTTCCACGAGGCAAATTGCTTAGTAAACGAAACATAGTATCATATTACCGAATGTCAGCGTTTCGCGTGTCTTTCAGTTGTGATGTAATGGATACTTATAGTTGACTATTTGAAGCATCATACATAATATTATGTCAGTTAGTTATGGCTTTTATAATAAACATGCCTTGTTTGAAATTCATTTTTTTTTTGTAGGGTTACGTGGGTACAAAGGTTGAAATGGGACCCTTTTACTAAGACTCCGCTGTCTGTCTGTCACCAGGCTATATATAAAGAATCGTAATAATTAGATAGTTGAAATCTTCGCAGATTATATAAACGACTCGCACATGGTTTTAAATTCTCCACTTATATCTTAATGAAGCCAAAAAAGGCCGTTGTGGTATAGCAGTACGTAATGACAGTGAACGTGACGGTTGTGAGTGCGATTCCCACTGGGGAGAAAGTATTATTTTCATTTTCTCAGGTAGGGAAACAAGGGCGACGTAGTGTTCCCTCACTCAACACGCAATGTCTCGACTATTATCCGGAAAATGGTGTAACGGAGAGTAATGACTTTATTATGATCCCTCTGCCTACACTGCTATATGTGGGAAGAAGAAGAAAACATGCAGCTTCACGCTTTCTGCATATAACTAGCATGGTGGGCAATGGAAAGCTAGTGTTAAGACACTCTGAGTTAAATTTGAAACTAAGTTCTTATGGACCAATTGCATATTAACTGGGATAAATCAACGCTACGTAATAAAAAGTCAGTTTTTATCAATGAACTTACGTTAAAAAATTTTAATATTGCAGGAATTCTATAACTCATATCTAGGATACGACGAAGAGGTCAGCCGATGGACTAGCTGGTCTTGTAATACCTGTATAATACCTTTTAATACAATACATATTGTTATATAACTTTAAATAATTAAAAAAAAAGTAATTTCGTAAACCGTTCAAATTCGTCACTATGAATGTTTAACTGAGGACCTCAACGCCGCGCTTTGTCTATCAGAGTAAAAAAGAATATAACTATTCCCCCAAGCGGGAATCGAACATGCAACCATTGCGTTTAAAGTGGGACGCTAAAACACTTTAAATTCACTTTTTTTTGTTTGTATTCGAATTCTTTAGTCAACGCAAGCAAAGTCACGAACAATAGCAAGTCATATAATATCATTAAATAGGCCGCATAGCAATTTATACACGACAGGGTCGTCTTATTCAGAATTCCTATTAACCTGAATAGAAAAATTTGGGATTAGAGTGTAGATATTTATAAAATACTTAAAACGCTGTGTACGTATTATATAGAGGCCACCGCACCGTGTCGTTTGACTGTAAGCTCGTCGGTTGTCGGTTCGATTTCCACCCGGCGGAATAATAATGTTCAAATCCCGCTAAGTAAAAATATTATACGTTTTCAAAACGTTTTCTGAATGTGAAATAACAATTTAAAAATGTTAAAAAACTTCGTAATATCATATGTGTAATATATGAGGCCAGTCGTGGCACAGAGACATAAGCGTTCGACTGCAGGTTTTGAGGTCGGCTCGAAGGTAACGAGGCAAGCGCTGTTGAGTAGCGCCATTCAAAACGCAATGCACCCGAATTTGGCGGAAAGTGGGAGACGGAAGTGTCTTATGGTAACTGAGTGTCTAAACTAGGATCCCAGGTTCCCTTTGCCCTGCTTTGTGCATGATACGGCGGTGAAGATAAATATTAATTACTATTTGGCACTCCATTAAAAATAAACGAAACAACAAGATACCAAATCTACGATAAACAGATAATAAATAATAAATTAAATTATAGCTTTGTTTAAAAAAAGTAAATGACTGTTTGTTTGTATGTGAATATAGGAAAGTATGTATGTTTGTTAGTATCACAGATATAATGCCTAAAACTATTCAATTGAGTCACGCAGCTTTTGAGTGATCATACCACAACCTTTATTCAGTCGATAGTAAAGTATCGCAGTTGAAGTTAACGAATAATAACACAAGGTGTTACTCAATACCTTGAAAATTTGGCGAGAAGTGTGGAATGGAGCTCGAAACTAGTTTCCCTCTGCCTACACTGCTATATACGGGATACAGCGTGAAGTTAAAGAAAAAAAATTGCAAAGCGGGTGGAACATCAGCTCAAGATTTTCTTAGAAAAAGCATAAAAGAGAGAGAGAGAGAAAGAGAGAGAGAGAGGGATTGTGCCGCAGCGTCCCCACACCGTCATTATAATAAATAAACATTCATAAAATAAACTTTTAGGAAAAATATGGTAAAAAATGCTTGTCTCAAACGATAAAAAAATAACATAGTTAATCTAAACTGTATACGTAAGAGATGTTACGATACACATAACTGGAAGTATAATAATACCGATAAAGCGATTATTCAATAAAA
Organism: Heliconius hermathena; assembly: GCA_013403705.1. Classification (NCBI taxonomy): domain Eukaryota; kingdom Metazoa; phylum Arthropoda; class Insecta; order Lepidoptera; family Nymphalidae; genus Heliconius; species Heliconius hermathena. The sequence goes on from JAAIXJ010000172.1 coordinate 280,893, forward strand.
ACAAGGTCGTGTACGATAAACAATTGAAATCTATATCAATTCATGAAACGATACGGTAGTGATATGTTAGTAAAATAAGGGTTGTGGGTTCTTTTTTACACTGAAATTTACCTAATTTGCTGAGTGGTGAATATTTGATTTTATAAAGTCACTTCTGTAAATCTATAGTTCCTGGAAGTACATAAACGAAATTGCGGGTGACAATCACTCAAGGAAATTAAATATTTAACATTTACATTTCCTCGCTTTGGAACCAAGGTAAATTGAGGCGTTGAATTTCACCACTTTACACGAAGAATTCCCAGAATTCGTCTGAAAGTGGGAAATAGAAGTGACTAAAGGGGAATGAAATGTCTTAATATTAGGTTCCCAGGTTGTGCTTCTGCGTACCCTGCTATGTGCGATATGCAGCGTGAAGCTAAAAAAAATAGTGTTGTAAATAGATGTAGGTTCTAATTACCATTTAAACTGAAGTTGGATTTATGCTAGAATCTGCTCGTAATTGTTAAGATAAGCAATATTTAGTATTTCAGTATTTTATCATTTAATTATGTATGATAACTACAAATTTCTGTCACTGTTATCACCTGGTGTACACGATGGTAGTAGGTTCAAAGGTCATTCAAAGGAAAGTTCAGTAAAGTTTTTTGGTTGTGACGTTTCGAGCGTACCAGTTGACCACTAATCACTTCGCCAATGTCACGTTATATGCAGAATATACGAAATAACCAAACATTAAAAAAATATATATAATAAAAAAAAATAGCCGACATTAAAAAATTGTAAATTACGTACTATTAACTGTAAGTTATATCTCAAAAACTACTGAACCGATTTTTGTGAAACTTGAACTACTATGTAAATAAATTAAAAAGTATTAACTATTAAACTTAGAAAAATTTAGCACACGTGCTTGGAAGCCCAAATAATTAGCTTACTCAAATGTGATCTAATTCCAACAACATCACAAATATGCTAATATGTCTGTCTTGTGATCTTGTAGAAGACAATCGTAACGCAGGGGCACCTAATGTGCCTGTATACGCGACTGGTTGTGGGTTCGATCCCCACTGGCAAAAATTGAATATTTATTTACATATATATTTTAATTATTTCGCTCTGGTGTCGAGACAAAGTGCGGCGTTGAGTTGCACCACTCAACACGCAATGCCTTTTTTATGCAAATAAGCAAAGCTTTTAAGATATGATGCGATATATAAATATGTATTTATCTATTTCGACTGAAAATAAATTTCAATTGATAAAATATTTTCGATAACTATTTCAGTAAGATAAAGAAATAAAAGAGTTAACGTACGTAACATGGAACAATATGAACAGTGAGTGGGACAATGTACATATAATGTATATTATGTCAATACTAATACAGTAGTAGAGAATAGACCGGTAAGTCTAGTATAAAAAAATCAATACCCGGCGTTGGGTTTCGTTAAAGAATACCCTATTGGGTATAGAGATATTTCTCTAAATAATTAATATAAAAGTAGTGATTTATTACTACGTCCTTTATGCCTTCTCCACTTCAGTGATATCACGTGTAGATAAAAAATATACCTACCTGAAACAAATTCTCACATATATTTGTCATTATGGTAGTGTATTGGAGACCCACTTACAAAATGTCACATACAGTTTAATATTGGTTTTAGTTGTTTTTTGACTAATTACATCAATAAATATCAATATTGATGATTTAAGTATAATATTTTAAGTTGACAATTAATTAAGTGGTCGCATAAAAAGCACTTTTAAAAGTTCTTCAGAACGTAAGTTGTTTTGAATTCATAACACAAGAATAGTAAAAAAAGAAAAATCTACAAAATATCAATAAAAAATATCATTTATTATTTTTATTTAGTTCCTTTTGTAAGTAGTTTTTAAGCTCCAAACAATACTTAATCGATTTAAAAGATCCTAAAATCGATGAAAATAACTGAAATATAGTCATATTTCAGTTTAAGCACAATTATTAAAAAAAAATAAAAGAATAATCTTACAGCCGTACACACTACGTACCCTCTGCTCACCCTGCGAGAAATGCGTGATACAGCGTGAAATTATAAAAAAAAAAACCAACGAACCTGTTTACTGCGATTGGTAGCGTTGTTCGACCGGCCCTGCCTGAGCACGTCCCGGTGCCTCGCGATCAGCTCCAGCACGGTGCGCTTCTCCAACTCGGTGAAGTTCTTGGAGCGCTCCTTGTGTCCGCGTCGCGCACGGATCGCGGATGCGCTACTGCGCGTCGACATATCACTCTGCGATAGATTTATACGAATTAATAATAGACTTACGGCCAGTCGAGGGACGCGAGCGTGTGACGGTAAACGCGACAGGTTTTGGGTTCGATTCGGACTCGAAAAAACGAAATGTTGAATATTTTCATTTCTTGGCTCTGAGGTTGAGGCAAAGCGGGCATTGCGTTTCGCCTCTCAACACGCAATGCTTCCAAATTTCAGCCGAAAGTGAAAACTGGAAGTGTTTTAATGGAACGGAGTGTCTTAACACTAGCCCTATCTTCTGCTTACCCTTGCTTTGTGCAGGATACAGCATGAAGCTAAAATAAAAAATATATCACAAAGAAGTAACCGTAACAGTGATTCAATCAATGCTAAAAGTGATAATTAACATTAAAATTTTACAAATATTCTTAAAGGCTCTGGCCGTACAACCTAAATAATAATAATCGAAAATAATTAAATATCTATGACACAAAAAGCTCTTAAAAGTAAACAAACAACTAGAAAAGACATTATAATTTTCAAACACTTAGTCGCCTTTCAAACAAAAAAAAACTTAAATTCAAATCATCCATTTAGGAGGTACGATGCCATAGATAGATATACATACACACACACCTTACAACAATCCCCTATTTTCGTCGGGGGTTCAAAATACAAATTAAAAAAGCCCCACAAAACTCACAAAATTGGCGACCACGAAGCACCGTTGGAACATTTCACCGCGTCACACATGCCACCACTACTAGTGACCGTACAACAACATTATCTATCTATGACCAATGACCATATAAAATTAGACCGATCGCAAAATACTTTTGATTATTTAATTAGCAATTCGTAGGCTGTAGATCTTATTACTGTGGGCCAAAAAAAAAATCGGAGCACAGATAAAATACTGGTGATACTTCTTAATAATTTATTGATTTTGGTGTGGCAAACATTTTTATTCACAATATCAGTTAAGTTATGGTTAATTGATTGAATATATGTGATAGTATCGTTAGAACTCATTTAGAAAAAACAATAAAAACAAAAGATTTCGTCTATTTCTCTGCTTTCCATAAAAAAACGGTAGGTGGCTTTCTCGTGGAAATGTAAAGAGATTTATTTTTCGTCTAAAGAGCTGAAAGAGTTTAGTGACTCAGTTCTCATTTACAGGGACACTCTGTTGAACTACGCATATGCTATTACAGTACACTCATTTTAGAACGCCAAACTATTGTAAGCGTACAACGCAAGTATGTTAATTGGGCTACTTACAAATATATTTTTTTTGAGCAATAGATAAGAAATTTGAATAATATCTCTCCACCTTCTCAAAGACATATATATACGTATATAAACACTTTTCCGTGACTGAGTAACTGACAGGCAACGCAACGGAAGTTGATATAGACTGATCCTAACTAGTAATTCATAGATTATAAATTAATAAATAGAAACGGCATCTCAAGACCGATCTCAGAGTTGAGAGCAATTTATAAATACGAACCTAAGAGGTGAGTTCTCTAAATTTCAACGAGAACGGGAAAAACGAGATTCTCCATTTTACTTCTTAAACTCCACGCAGACAAAATTGTGCGACGGTTAGTATACCAATAAATCAATGTTGGATGTCAGTTTATATCTGTCATATACCTACATTAGTGGACTACTTTTCATTTTTAACATACCTAAGTAAGTATCGTCGTAAATTTCTAAGAAAGATAATAGAAGTAGGTTTTATATTGAACTAATTGTCAACCGTAAATTTGTAAGCGTGGTTATTAAGATTACATTCATTTAGCAGGGTAGGCAGATTGAACCTGGGAAACTAATGTTGAGACACTCTGTTCCCCATTAAAGACATTTCCGCATCCAACTTTTCGCCGAATTCTTGAGACATTGCGTGTTGAGTGGCAGAACTCAACGCCGCTCTTTGACTAGTTATCAGTGCGAATTAATGAAAATATTAAATATTTTATTCCTCCGAGTGAGAATCGATCCCACAACCGTCACGTTTATAGTCGCACGCTTGTACCACATCGCACGACGGCCTAATCGTTTTAAGTTTCAAAAAGATTGCTATTCCTATAGTAATTGAGTCTAGTCTTTATCTAATACAACTTTTACCTTCTTCTTGCCACAACTTTTACATACAGCTTCGCCGTGGTCAAATGGAAACAACTAAGAGTTGAGACACATTCAAAATAATCGAGGTAAGTTTCACCGCCGCAGGTACAAATCCATATTAAAAATAAATATTCAAATCGAACCAAAAGTTCCTGAGATTAGTGTCATTAATAAAATAAATCTTTCAGCTTGATAATATTAAGCATATATTTTGATTTGAGCTAAATAAACAATTAATCTCACACAAATCCTTACAATATTTTTTCCTACGCAAAACATTAAAGGCAAAATATATTTCTTTAATAAAATCAAACTATGTATAACTTCCGCTGAACGGTTAGTGACATTAATTTAGAAGAGTTCGATGAGAAGATTAAATGTAAGTAGTTCGCACGATAAGTATGAAATATTTGATTTAATATGTAATTAGGTTGATTGTGCTTGTTCGAAAAGTTCTAAGATCGAAATTTGCGCACTGGAAACGCGGTGGTTGTGGGTTCGATTTCCACTCGGAGGAATTAATTATTTTAATTTCCTTGCTCTGGTAACAAGACAATGTTCCGCCACTCAACACGAAACAGAAAAATGAGTTGAAAGAAAGTAGAAATAAGGGGCGCCAAGTTCAATATTAAATTTTTAATAGTAATATAATGTAATGTATATGATTGGCGGACCTCACCTATAAACTGAAAATAAGTTTAAGAATATATTCTTAAAATTATTTTAGTTTATGGGGTGAATTCTAATAAACCATGAAACACGTGTTCAAAGAAATATTTTTAAGTCTGAATTTCAAATTTTATAAAAATAATGAAATATTTTATATATAAATAAATTAATTCATTGAAGCTAAAGGTTCGCTTTTCACACGCATTTAGTGAAAAGATACATACTGTAGGGTATGTAAAATATAGGTATTGCTAATGGCGCAGCGCCACAGTGTCTAAAACACTATGGCTTTGAGTATTATCCTTACTGGAGTTATGGATGATATTGAAATCATTTCCTCATATTCAAAAGACAACGTCTCAGATATTGGGCAGAAAGTAGGCAACGAGGTTTCTTAATACAAGGTGCCTAGTGCCTACTGTACCTAATAAAAATTTTATAAAAACGAATTTAAATATTAGGTACTAGCTGAAAGTAAGTACGCTTCTTCCACACGGCAGGCATTCACAAAAAAGAATTATTAATTGGCTTTTACAATTGAACCTGTCTGAACTAGACCATTAAGCCATCTCGTTTCTAGCGCGATATTTTTTTTATATGCTATCAATCAGTGAGACCACCTAATATGGTCGCCAATACATGAGTGGCCTGAATGAAATGATATAACTTTTTATAAAACAATGTATACAGAGTGTTTTTGTCAGCACTACTTTAAATGAAACCACAGTTTTAACTGCTCTATAAAAGCCTAATACAATTAAAACTGAAATACAGGTATGGATAAACATCGTGAAATGAAAAAAATATCCTACGTCTAAACTCTTGTAGAATCTTAATTAATTTTTTTAGGTATGGGTTCAAAATATTTTACCCTATATGCTGCTATTAAAGGATCGCTGACGCTTTCACTCTATAATTTATATGAACAATTAGCTATAGAAAAAAAACGTAATAGAATAAATTAGAAAAAAATACAGTTACTTCATAATTGGGCTTTTTAGATGAGGCTTGACAATTATTATCATTTTAATATAAAACATATATGTTAAACCAGATTAATTTGGTATGGAATCTATTAAAATGTACTCAATTGCATTAATAACCCATCGTTACTTATGAAGTTAAGGATATAAGTTAAAAAAGTATTTTATTCCATTTTTCAAAACTTCACCTAATAATAATAAACCTTGACCGAAAAATATCTACACCTGTGGAACAAGGTTTAAAGTTATTGATAGTTAAACGCCGTTTCAAGCAATACTGTAGAATTGCTTGATATTAATAATTTATTAACTCATTATTTATAAAGTATTCACTCAGCATCCATTGTGACAGGATCTATTATATAAATTATAAAGCGTATGTCACGATTCTCGAATTTTAAGTAGATAATGGAAGCGGCAGAAAAAAAAATATAATCTAAGCATTAATATTGATAACGGAGTTTTATACGACATTGCAGTTTTAAAGTTCCTAATTAATAAAATTAATAATAAAATTATTTTCTCTTCAAATGAAATTTTATGAGTAAAAGTATTTTTTAATGGCTGTGAGTTGAAAATCCTCTAAAAAGTAAAATTTCTCTCTGTCGCCACTAAAACAGAAGCAAAAAAAAAACTAGAACTTTTCTTGAATCATTGAACAGCTCCAAAAAACACAGTATTCCACTTATAATTGTCCTTTGCAATAAACGATTAGTTACAAAATATAAACTAAGACCACTTTAAAACATCCCGACATGGAAAGCATTAATACAATTTGGCGATTTCAATACGATCCTATATCAGATAGAAATAACCTGTTAACTGAGGCATTAAACTTACAACTGGTTTCGTCAAGGATATTGTTAGACAAGACCTTATTTTAAACTTTATAATGCAAAGATTTCGAGTTATGCATATAGTCGAGGCAAATAAATATATGTATTCTAACATTCTAGCTCAGGTTTATATTTACATAGATAATGGCTGAGATGTTTTGAGACAAATTCATATGTCAAATGGCACAAAAGTGATGTGTCTAATCGACAGCTACTCCAAAAGATTATTATCCATTTGAATATATCCGCATAATCATATTAGAAGTCATTTCTGTTTATTAGATCAATGGTCATGTAGCTTAAGCGGGTGAAGCCGCGGGCGGGTCGCTATTAATATAATATGAAAGTATAATAGCGGTCCTGGCTTCAGTCGATTGCAAATATGATTGTTTTAAACAAACTTTATAATTTGCAATATGAATAGGTAAACTTAGCACTGATTTTGGTATATAAGTAAAAATATTCTTAAATTTTCTGTACAATTCAAGGAAAAAATAAACAGTTACAAAGAGTAACTAAAGCAAATAAATGTATGATCACCAGCCATGTCTCATCATTTCTCTCTGGTGAAACAAAATCCTACATCGGTCAGTGTTGGGCGGCACTAAGCCCGATGGTGGAAAGCGTTTCGGCGGAAAAGAAAGAGAATATTAAACAATATAGTAACTTGAATCTACAGTTATCATAATATAATATATATCATCTTAATATGAATAAAAATAATATTTTTTTTTCATGTATATTATGAGGCGGTGGTTGGTTGTCTGAATAATAAGGCAAAAATGTAAGGAAAATATCAATCAACTAGTAGTTTCAAATTTGCTTAATAACGAATTTAACTGAAATTGTTTTTTATCGTTATTTATATAGTAAATATTTCAACTCCTCTAGTGGGGATCGAACCCACAACCAGTCGGTTTTACAGTCACACTTTGTGCCCCTGCGCCACGACTGGCCTCAAATAATAAATACACATAATTATAATAAATAAAATTATTATTTGTAACTTTTGTAAATTTAGAAAAAGCTTATTTGAGAGGATATTCGTCAATTTAGTCAATATTAATTGCAATAAACTATCACAAGCTCTTTCTATTTTAATGAAGAAAATTGTGCCTTATCCCTAGATCTAAACTCTAATAATACATTAAATAATAATACAATAAAACACGATTGTGTTAAAAAAAGTGTGACTGTAAAATCAACTGGTTGTGGGTTCAATTCCCACTCGAGGAAACGAAATATTTATTTACATTTATATTTTCATTTCTTCGCTCTGGTGTCGAGGCAAAGCGCGGCGTTAAGTTCCGCCACTCAACACGCAACGCCTCCAGAACTCGGCGGAAAGTGGGTAACGGAGTGTCTCAGCACTAGGCTTCCTCTCCCTACCCTGCTGTGTGCGGGATACAGCTTGAAGCTGATTTTGATTTTAACAACACAAAACAAATTAATTCACAAAATGTGTATCACTTGCCACATATTGTATTTATATTTATATAGTCTGACTTGTGGCATTAAGACGACATTCCAATAGTAAATGACTAAAAAGAAACACAAAAACTATCTGCCCACTGATTTTGCACGTATTGAATGTTAGATGTATTCAAATGATCGAGCTAACATATTTAATTGTGAGTTTAAATTTAAGTATTCATTATTCAACGTACGTTCTTGGAGATACTAAAAGGTTATATCTATTTTTTAAATAGACAATATCTTAGTAATATACTAATAGTTATAAATAATATATAACAGTAGTATAACGATGACTATAAATTCTTTTTCATTTTACTTACATGAGGCCAGTCTTGACGCAGGGGCACAAGTGTGTGTCTGTAACCGCGACTGATTGTGGGTACAAACCTCAGTCGAGGAATTTCGCTCTGGTGTAGAGGCAAAGCCCAGCGTTGAATTCCGGCACTCAACGCGCAATGTCTGAATAAGTAAGCGGAAAATGGGGAACGGAGTGTCTTAACCCAAGGTTCTTTCTGCCTACCCTGCTGTGTGCGGGATGCAACGTGAGACTGATGTTACATATATTTACAATTTGAGGTCGTGGCACAGGAGCACAAGAGTGCGACTGTAAACATGACAATTGTGGGTTCGGGTCCCACTCGAGGGAGTGGAATATTAAATATTTTAAATTTCTCTGGTGTTCTGGGAAAGCGTAGCGTTGCGTTTCGCCACTCAGAACGAAATGGATCCAGAATTAGACGGAAAGTGGTTAACGAAATGATTTAACACTAGGTTCCTTCCTTTCCAGGCTTCCTCTGTCTACCCTGTTATGTGCCTCACATAGCATAATACAGCGTAAAGCTAAAACATAAAAATAAAATAAAATAATTAACAAAATATTGACGTTCAAAAATAAAACACACTTAAAACGCAGTTTTTAACTTGGCACCCATTTTTACATTAATTATATAAGAAATATTATTTTCTGAAAATCATATAACTATTATTCTATTATTGTGGCCAATCGTGGCGCAGCGGCACAAAGTGTGACTGTAAAACCGACCAGTTGTGGGTTCGATCCCCACTCGAGGAGATGAAATATTTACTTAAATTTATATTTCTATTCCTTCGCTCTGGTGTCCAGGCAAAAAGCGCGGCGCTGAGTTCTGCCACTCAACACACAATGTCTCTAGAATTCGGCAGAAAGTGAGGAACGGAGTGTGTTAACACTAGGTTCCCTCTGTCTACCCTGCTGTGTGCGGGATACATCGTGAAGCTGATTTATTTTTATTTATTTTATTATTCTATTATGTATTATTTTATTACGTTTTATCATTCCATAATTCGTATTACGCTGTGGAAAGCAACAACAAAATGTCGCCTGCAATTATGTCATACGAGAGCAGCGTGAAACCTAACGCCTACAATAATACAATACGAACAAGATTTTTACTGTACAATATTTAACTTGTTAGTTTTATTCTTTAGGAAACCGTCGTGGTGTAGTGGTTAATCATCTGACTATCAACGAGATCATTGTGGGTTGGTTCCGAACTCAGAAAACTAATTATTTTTATTGTCCGCTTTGGTATGATCATTACACTCCACCACTCTACGCGCGGTGACTCAAAAATTAGGTAGAAATTGGATAACGGAGTTGCGGAACAACAGCCTTAAGCTAAAATATAAACTAAGTCATTATCGTCGGTATTACTGTCGGTACTTATTGAGATGGTGATATATTAATATGTCATCAAATATTTACGATATTTTTTTTATTTTAAAATAACAAAATTCAGTTTATTCGGCTGAGAACGTTAAAGAATAATTACATACATAATAATGTAGTTTAAGCGGACGAAGCCTGTCGACGAAGGCTGTCGCTATTATTTATATAATGCACAAGTTGTGGCACACAACTTCGTTTGCGCCGACTTGACAAAAAATCCAAAGGGAACCCGGGCTGAATCGCTGGTTAAATAAAAGCTGCCAAAATCAAAGTATGGTAAATTAGCGTTGCTCAAATGGCAAGTAGATACAGTACGCTCGACGAGTAGTGGCCGCCCAAAATATTTTTTTATTATATTATTATTTTAATTTGACCATGCAGGTTACTGTTTTAAACGCTCGGGAAAATAAATACTATGAAAGTAAGAAAAAACCTATAATCAAATCTGTGCAGCCATCTGCAACTAACTTCAGGGCGGCCACGATTCGTTGACCGTACTGTAGTCTAGTTTGCACATATACATACTTATGATATAATATATTACATATGTATAGTGAATTATGATATGATATAACCTTTATATGTCACGCGCCCCATACATATTCATGTCGCGGGTTATTTTGAACGGACTCAGCTTTTTGATTGTCTTATAAAGACTTTGAGATACGACTTTAACAATTACGAATTTAGATTTTAATTTTATCTATACTTATAAAGCTGAAGAGTTTGTATGGTTAAACGCGCTAATATCACAAACTACTAGTCCAAATTGAAACAATCTATTTGTGTTGGATAGTACTATTTATAGAATAAGGTTGTATATAGGTTATCTATACATAGATTATAGGTTATATTATGTCACGTTTAAGGGTGAATTATTTATATACCATATGTATCATATGTCATATACAAGTCTTGAGATATTTTGATTAGACCATACAGACAAAGCAGTATGTAAAAACTAAAAAAAAATAACCGCCCGAGTGCGAGTTGGACTCGCGCACGAAGGATTCCCTACTATTATCTATACGAATGGCAAAAAAATGCATTTGTTGTATGGTAATCCCCATTAAATATTTATTTTATTGATCTTTATTTTTTTTTTGTTATAACGGCAGAAATAGATCATCTGTGAAAATCTAACTATCATGGTTCATGTGAACAGATTGATAACAGACGGACAGAAATATAGTCTAACTCGGAGTGACATTACTAGTGTATTTATTTGGCCTTGAGACAAAATGTAAACAAAGAAAACAAAGTTTGTCAAATGTTTATTTCGTTTTTTTATTTCTATTTTTCTGAAAGCGTCAGGCTTTCAGAAAAGACACCTTTTTCTATGATGAAAAGTAAATGATAAAAAAAATTTGCAAGAACACTAATATAAAAAAAACTATTTATTCATAAATTTTAATTAACTATATTTATATTTGTTACTGTAAATTACATAAACAGTAATAATTATATAGAAATGTAAAATAAAATAAAAAAAATACTCTGTCATTTATTAGTATTGAAAGTTTAAGAATAAAATCCTTTTTGCGAAAAATATTATTATTATAATTTTAGAATATGCACTAATAAATTTCGTTTGCGGAAGTCTTTATTCAATTCGAGATCCTACATATTATCAGTTTTTTATTGTTTAGCATATTTTAAAGTTTAACGAGCACTTCTATTGATTTAAATCTCATATATTTGTAGTAAAGTTTAATTATTGGAATATATTTACTATGTTGAGTAGATATCTTCTCTTTTTTTAACGTCACGGGGAAGTCTTTTTTTAGCGTCACGCTGTCTTACAAATAAAGGGGAACGAACGTGGGAATTTAGTGTTAGGATAATTAACTAACTCAACACCGCGTTTTGTTTCGAGTGGGCATCGAACCCATTCTCATCTTTCTCATCTTACCCTTGCCCCTGCGCCACGACTGGCCTCACCAACTTACCTGCTGGCGATATATACTCGATTAGTAAGTATTCTTATAGATTTTTAAGCCAAAGCTCAGTTTCATTGTTACGAGGCTCATCTAATGCTATAATGTGTATTTTAAGCACATTATAGCAATGTGTATTTTAAGTTATTCCAGTGCAATAAGGAAGTGTCTGACGCTGTACACGATGCTTGTAGGATCTATTTACACTCGGGGTAATGTATATATAGCTAAAAGAAAGTGGGAACCTAGCGGTAGGACACTCCGTTCTCTACTTTCCGCCGAATTCTGGAGACATTGCGTGTCGGTGGAACGCGACACCGTGATTTTGCCTCGCTATCAGAGCGAATGATGAAAATATTAAACATTTCATTTCCTCGAGTGGGAATCGATCCCACAACCTGACGCGTTTGCAGTCGCATCCTTGTACCCATGCGGCACGACAGCCTCTGTAATAATGATTTGTAATATAATCATTCCTCCGAGTGGGGATAGAAGCCCCATTATCGTATATTCAAAAAAGCTTGTCCACTGTGCTTCGATAGCGTAAAATAAATGATAAAAAATCAAAATTAAATCAGCTTCACGCTGTATCGAGCACAAGCAGGGTAGGCAGAGGGAACCTAGTGTTAAGACAATCCTTTCCCCACTTTCTGCGGAATTCTGTAGGCATTGCGTGTTGAGTGGCAGAACTCAACGCCGCGCTTAACCTCGACAGGAGAGCGAAGAAATGGAAATATAAATTTAAGTAAATATTTCATCTCTTCTAATGGGGATAGAACCCACAATCAGTCTGTTTTACAGTCACACTTCGTGTCACGACTGGCCTCAAATAAATAAAAAAAAATTATAATACATATAAATATTGAATTGAAAAAGTTGAAATCTAGGACGTTATCTATCCTTAAAGTCCATTTAATTAAGTCTATTTTACGTCTTATTACACAGACAAAGTTGTTGGCCACCACTACTTTTATAATATAAATTAACAACTTGTTCTAAACGTATCACAGCTTAAGTAAAGTGAAATATCTATTAAATAAAATATAATCGGAAATTGGAAATCATAAATAATTTACACGTGTATCATACAAAAAATAATGTAATAAATTTTATTACCAATTTCTACGTTCTACGAGCCGTCGTGACGTAGGGTCAATTACCCATATTGTTACAAGTTACCCCAGAATTACGTTTTCTTATAGCTTCACGCTGTATCCCGCATGCTGGCATAGTTGGCAGAGGGAACCTAGAGATAAGACACTCAGTTCCCCTAATGTCACAATTTATCTTATTACCAGAGCCAGGCAATGAAAATAATTCTCCGAGTGAGAATCGAACCAACAACCTATTGTTTTTAGTCGGTCACTGTGCGCTGCACCACAATGGCCGCACCAAAATTACGTGTATAACCATATCTCAAAAGGTACTGAACACATTTTGATGTAACTTAAACTGTTCTCTAAGTTGGACAATTTTTTTATCATCACAACTTAACCCGCATATTTCAGGGTGGACAGTGGGAACCTAGTCTTAAAACACTCCGTTCTGCACTTTCCGACGAATTCTTGAGGCTTGCGTGTTAAGTGACGCTGTGCTACTGTAAGGAAGGAGATCTTGAAGCTAAGACAGTGTTAGGAAGGAGATCTTGAATCCATAGAAATTAACCAATATTATAAAAACCAAGCGGGCTAAACCGCGACCGGGGACCTAGTTTTAAATTATTTACTTAGAAAGCTCATCTAAAATATAATAAATCATATACAGCACATATTTCTCTCTTCTGGTCTAGTAGAAGTGGTTAGGAAGTTTTTTCGGTCAGAATGAACAGAACGGCCTTTAGTGTTAGCATTTAAAATAACTGGTTTAGATACATTCGTTATAAAATTATAATGTGAACTTGTTTTATAAAAAATTGTAACATTCTATTTAAAGTTAAGGCAGCCTGTTGAGATATCGCAAAAGCACGGGTGATTGAGCTTCGAAAGGCTGTATAATATACTAGCGACTCACACGCGGCTCCGCTTGCTTAAACTTATTGTTATATTGTAGGCAAGTTAAAGAAGACCGGCACGACTAACTGTAAAACGCAACGGTTGTGAGTTTGATTCCCGATTCCGAGGTAGCCCTAACCGCATGTACCCGCATGCTACCTACACATATTAGGTGAATTTTTTCATTTGAAACTGGTAATTTCTGAGATTAGCGCGTCCGACACAAACAAATTGTTCAGCTTGTAATATTAATATAGAATAGAAGTACGTATAGGTTATCCATAATATATGTAAAATCAACGTATTCCTATTATAGTCTTAATGAAGACTATAAATGTAAAGGGCGTTTTAAAACACTTGCACAGTCTTAAATTTTCAGGATAGGTACTCCGTTTTCAGTATAGCGGTCGAATTCGAGACATTGCGTGTTAAGCGGCGGAGCTCAACACCGCACTGTGTCATATTATTTTAAAAAATATTATTAAGACTTTTGTGGCACGTTAATTTAAAAAAAGAGATGTGACCGTTTATATAGCAAAACTCGCGTATTTCGAAGATTATTTTCGAATCAAAATTAAAAAGGTACTTTCGATTGACCTAGAATTATAAAATTTGGCAGCTAGCATCTACAGGTAGTACTGGTTCAGAAAAAAATCTTAAAAGTATACATTTGTGGTTAAATTTTAAAAAATAATAGCCTTAAAAGGAGGGCAGAATTTGATACTAAAGCCGCTAGTTCAAATGAGATATCAGATGAAAAGGTTCTGGCTAAGCTAAGCTTGAATTTCAGAAAAAACTCGAGACCTAAAATTTTTGTAAGGAATCTTTCGTGGGAGAGCCCGACTTGCGCTTGTCCGATTTTTTCTAGTCTCAGGCTGTATCCAGCATATAGCAAGGTAGGCAAATGTAATCCGTTCCCCACACACAGCCTAACTGGCGAGGTTGTTTAAGCGGCGGCGTCCAACGCCTTACTTTGTCTTTGATACCAGAAATAGGAAAGGAAAATACTTCACCCACTCGAAATGGAACCCACAACCATCGCTCTACCGCTGCGAGACGATGTCAATATTAAATTATAACAAACTATCTTCACATCATCTTTTGTTCGCATATCTATTTAAAAAAAAAAGGATAATTTCTCAACTATGTCTTTCCTTCATATACTATTAAGGTGAATAACCAGTGCGAACTGTTCCACGAGGCGTCATTTTATAGGTTTTGTGGCACGTCATCATTAGCTACTAATTTTTATTACCATTAATTTAATCAATATATAATATTAAGATGTCTATTAAACGATATCAGTGCTACTTAATAGGAGAAATACCTGTCACAGGTGCGATTTTTTTTGTTTTAAGTTGCATCCCGCATAAAATAGGGTAGACAGAGGGGACCTAGTGTTAAGAAACTTCCTTTTTCCATTTTCCGCTCAATTTCCTAGACATTGTCTGCTGAGTAACGGAACGCCCACTTTGGACCACAACCGTTGCCGTTGTAAATCAGACGATACGCCGGTGCGTCACGGTATCCACACGAGAAGTTTAAACTCCTTTCCACTTTTTTCTTTCTTTATTTTACATATGAATGACATATAAAACATTCTAGACCTTTTTTAGTTTCACAGTGTACATCGCACATATCAGAGTATGAACGGGACCTGGGAACCTAACGTTAAGACATTCAATTCCCATTGAGACGTCCGTTTTCCACTTTTCGCCTAATTCTGTCCAACGCAGTGCTTTACCTCGTAGCCACCGCGAAGAAAATGAAAATATTAATTATTTCATTTTCTCGAGTGAACATTGAACCCAGAACTTTCGCGTTTACAGCCGCACGCTTGCGACCCTGCGCTAAAACAGCCCTCATCTACATATACTACATACATAAATATATTTAAAATTAAAATAACTTGTATAACTTACGTAACCAACAGCTAAGTTTTCTAAGTTTCTACAAATCAAAAGAGTAATATTTTTAAACAAAATAATATCGTTAAAAATATATCTATTAAAAAAATTATATACAAAAAAAATCTAGTATTCTCTCTAATTGAAATGGGAATTTGGTCAAGTTATATTCTCACGCAAATTAAAATAGTGTTAACATTTTTATTGACAGGTGATTGAAAAAAATATTGTTTCCTTGTTGACAAATTTATATCATTTTTCTATTTACTTTTTAAACTTCGTGACAAGGTATGCAGAGAGTACCTAGTATTAAGACACTCGGTGGCACACTTGCGTGTCGAGTGACGGACCTCTACGCCGCTTTGCTTTGTTACAAGAGCGAAATGATAATTTATCGCCCCGAGTAGGAATCGAACCCACAACCGTCACATTTACAACGTGCCATTGCGCAGCGACATCCTCATATAATTATAAATACTATTAGGTACATATTTTTTTTATATTAGCCACATTCATAAAAAAAACAAAGTTTTTTATACAATATTGTTAACCTGTCCCAGTTTTTGTAATTAAAAAGCATAAGATATCATTTATTGATCAACCTGTTGAATTAATAATAATAATATTATATAAAGCTCTTCCGTTATTAAGTGACTGACAGACAACGCACTGCCAAAACTATGCGGCGTAGAACGCTACAATTTGCCAAATAGATAGTACATAGTAGAGAGTCTTAACTCTAGGTCCCAGGTTCCCTCTGCCTACCTTGTTATGGGCTGGATACAGGGTACAGTTAAAACAGATCACTACTCAAAAACACCACCCAGATCACAAAAATCCGTACCTATACCTAAGTGTAAGCTATTCACACTCAGGTATAGTAAGTACATTTCTGTCGCAGTCTATTCGTGCCATTACATCTATATATAACTAAATGAAAGATTAGAAATATTTTAATGTTATTATAATATAGTTTTAAAAGATTATTTTTTTACAGTCATCGGACTTTGACACGTGCAAGATATAATGCTTGTTACTGGAAAAGCAAAGATTGTAGATTATACAGCCCATATGTAAATTGATCAAGTTAAATTTAAATTATATTTTTTACTCAATCTTGGACAGTGGCGTCATGAAATCCAAATTTATGTATGTTAGTGTTTAATTAACACAAATTTAGCATACGTACATTGATTTGATAGTTATGATTTAATGTCAGTCAAACATAAAATAACGTCTCTGAGTACGGTTATAACTCGAATTAAATTAAAAGGAATCGTTATTTAGATATTTATCTAGTCAATTAATATATAACCAATTAATAGTATTTTTTTTTATAAATGTCGATATACTTAGCCCAAGATCCCATGGCGTCCTCACGTCATTTTAGCAAAGCTGAAATTTTGGGGACTATTAGTCTAATATGTAGTTAAGACAGTGTATGCGTACTCACTAACTTGAAAGTGGGTCTCTTTTAAAGGTACCGCCAAATAAAGCTATTCCCCGGACAGAGGTCCGGGAGAATAATTGAGCTATCGGTAGTTCTGGGTGTTTATAAGGGATTTTCAAATATTTCGTAAATAATATTATATATGTAAAATTAAAGATAGTTAGTATAACGTATTGTGCCTCAATTCTAAACAACCTTTAGGACGTCTGGAAGGAGGATTACATTATTTACATTGTTCTTAAAAACATATTTAAATAAGAGCGTTTCTACTTTAGCTTAGACAAGCCTTAAATTGGCGCCAACTCTGAAAGGGCCCCACTTTCAAATTAGTGAGTACATATACAGTCTTAACTACATATTAGACTATTCATTCTCAAAATTTTGCCTTTGCTAAAATGACGTAGATCTAGGGGTCCTGGGATCCAGTCTAACTCGTAGTATTGTTAGTATTTAAATAATATTCTGCACGACGTTAATAGAACAACGCTAATTATAATCTTTTATCTGTAGCCACACGTTTGTTATAAAATTTGTAAATTACTTTTAGATTTTAATTTATTTTCTTCATTTTATGCTTACAAATGTAATCCCTAACATTTTTTAGTATATCTTTCTATTAGTTATGTGAAAACTGTTTGCGTAGTTAGTTATTTTGTACACTTTCCGCGCAATTTTCGAGACATTGCGTATTGAGAGGAGAACTCAACGCTGCACACTGTCTTGTCACCAGAGACACTACCTCCTGTAGAAATTGAAACGACGATCGTCACGTTTTCGTTACAGTCTCCGAAATATCGGCAAGAATCGATAGAACCTTCCAAGAAGACATTAACCTAAAATTAATACTAAATTACATAATTTAGTCATCTAGTTAATACATCGGTTTCGTTTGAGATCAACTCACATGCAAATTATAATATTTGATTAACCAAATATTTGCCATAGACGGCATTAAAAAAAATAAACTAGTTTTATCATTAAATGCAGGATACTATAAATTAATGATGTATAATAGACAGATAATAAAAAAAAATAACACACATAATTAAGGTGACAATTATAATTGATTATCTGTTTAGTTAATTTAACAGATAAAATATTCTTAATTGAAATTTTTGCGAGTTATTGACATATATATATGTATATATATGAATAAATAAAAAAAACTTTCACATATTTGTGAAATTGTTAGGTCATTAAGATTATGAATGTCTTTGTTTATTATTAATGTTAAAGAAATCACTAGCGACCGTCGTGTTTATCGTCTCTCTGAACACAAAACATTAAATAGCGTCGTTGAGTTTCAACGGTATGTTCCACTACGCAACAGGCAATGTCTCGAAAATTGGGCTGTGTGTGGGACACCGAATGTCTTAACCTACTATATATGAATGTAGTGTGAAGTTATTATTATATTCACCTCCATTGAAATAACCCTACTAAAACGTAATTAAAAAATAACTATAATTTAAATAAAATGACATTTAAGATTAATTAAAATTAGATCACATTTTTATAATCATTATATGGCCTCAAGCTACAGGCTATTAAGTATTTGAATATTAATGTAGAAAAAGTTTCCATTTAAATATTATTTTCCATTAAAATAGCCCGATCAATAAAATAAAAAAAAAATAAAATTTAAATAGACAGATTTATTATTATAATTTTTTCACGCTGTATCTCTCACACAGCAGGGTAAACAAAAGGAACCGAATATTTTCCCCACTTTTTGCCGAAATTTTCGAGGCATTGCGTTTGAGAGGCGGAACCCAACGTCGGGCTTTTTTCCTAGGTGCCAGAGCGAAAATATAAATTTAAATAAATATTTAATTTCCTCGAGTTGGGATCGAACTCACAACCAGTCGCGTTTATAGTCACATTGAACAATCATTTATAATAAGAAAACATATATATTCTGCATATTATTTCATAAAACAAAGAATGATGTAAACGAACGAACTAACAAAAAAAAGGAATATAGTGTTAAGACACTCTGTTCCCTTTTCTTTTTGACATTTTGCTTTGTTACCGGAGCGAAAAAAGAAGATATAAAACTTCGAGTGGAAATTCAATCCACAAAATGTTGTGTTTGCTTATGCTGCTGCACCACATCTCGCCTCAAAATAACATAACATTTTCTGTCATAGAGCTAGGTAGTTTGCGAATTATTAAAATATTTCTAGGCTCTTTCTGATGTAATTGGCTACTGTCTGGTTATAAACAATGGTCACGAATTTGATACTACTAAGAGGAAATAATTATATGTTATAAGTCATAGGGCGGGTTTGAATCCCACCACTCTATAAACAATGTCTTAAATTTGGGCAGAAAGAAAAGCAAAAGGTCTTAAAATCCTAAGCCCTCTTGCCTATCTGTTGTACATAATGTGAGAAAAAAATCTAATTATGATTTAATGCCAATATTTATATATTGGAAAAAAAAGAAAAGTAAAAAAAATAAGAAAATAAATATTAAATATAAAATTAATTAATAGTGAAAGAAAAATTCTTAGATATTTTGTTATCAATCCCTAAACACAAAATAACAAAAACATTGAAGTAATCTCATTCAAATATTTCATAATAGGTACCTACTTGATGATGAAACAAATTTAACAGTTAAAAAATACAATTTTAATTATTTAAACTGTTATAGATAGGTGTGTTCTTATAATTTTTTTACAAATCTTATTAGAATTATCAAAATTATATAATTTTATATGTACTATCTCTTAAGTCATGTTAGATAGTAACTATAGTAATAATAAGTAACTGAAATATTTTTATATAATGGTTATTACTAATAAATTAAAAATATAGAACAGAATAGAATAGAATATTCTTTAAATCAAATAAACATATAATAATATGAAAAAAAAATGTATGTAGAGGCGGTCTTCTTTACCTTCAAACTATCTCTAACAGTTAACTTTAACTTTTGGTAAATAATGGATTAGTTCCAAAAAATAAATTAATAAAAATAAATAAAGGAAAATTCTTTATAAAACATAACACATATTTATTATGTATAAATAATTGCATTGTTATGTTATGCCAAAAGAAATTCTCACTATCAGATAAAACTGTCTGATAGTAGTCGTTGCCTTTTCTCTTTAAGATAAAAACAAACATTCTCAAACAATAAGAAACAAAAATTAAAACTGACCTTTTTGTTTATTCCATTGAACAAAATATAACATCTAATACTCAATTCCCACCAATTATTCCAGTACAAGAAAACATTAGCGATTATCACTCTTTTATAATAATACTACAATGACAGTTAAGGCATTTTATCGTCAAGTTTAGAGCCAATCAAAGGTTTAAATATGAATTTTGTACTAATTGTGATAACAACACAATTATGATAAGTAAACGATTAGTTTGGTTTTGTATCACCGAAAACGGCCGGCAGTTAGACATATGTACGCGGCGGCGATGCGAAACTATAATGTAATAAAATTATACACGGCACAGCGTCAAATTACTCGTCTCTCGCCTTTAGTTAAAAGGTTAACAGCCAATTGAGTGTGGTTTTTTTAATCAGTTAAAAATAAGGATATAATACGTTGGTAGAACGACTCACCGTTGCTAGCGGGCCGCATACCACCTTCTCGAAGTGCGTGGGATAATATTTTCATCTTGTTCACGTAATACCACGACCGCGAATTACTAATATTTTGTATCGAAATGCAAGATATATAAAAAATAAGATGACCACTGTTACATTGGAACTGTCAAAATTGAATTTCACTCAAGTGGTCGTGCCAAGTACCATAGAGTAGATTGTTTTATAAATAGATTGTGAGCGCTATTCGACAATAGATGGCGATACTTGTACCGAAATTACTTTAAATAACTATTTTTATAATACTTATTTTATTTTTACACTGTATCCCGCATAAAGCGGGTTAGTCAGAGATAATCTAGTATCGAGAGTAATTGATTTACCCTAATAGAATCGAACCCACAGCTGTAATGTTTACAATTAAGCGCAGTGCCCTTGTCCTACGATCATTGATTCAATGTTCGTAAAAAAGCGTATTTTAATTGCACTTTAATAAGCTTTATGATAATTGATTCATATTACCGATACATATACACACACGTATTTTATTTATATACGTATAATTTTACGTCACCATTGTTATAAAGGAAAATGTATAATGTATTCATTTATGTGACGATAAATACAATTTTTCAGAAGGTAGTTAGGCGCTGTTCGTTTAGAAACAATCGGGTCATAGCACATAGCGTGACTATAAATCCCACGGTCGTCGTTTCTATATCCTCTCGCAGGATATTTTAATATATTCGTTATGGTAACAATACGAAGTAGGTGGAAGCTAGAAAGCTAGAAACCTCTACCATTATACCATCATCATCATTAGCCAGATGCCAGATGTCCCGATTTTGGGGAGACGTCCCTATTTTTAGACCAAAAATTTAATGTCCCAATCGAGACAGGCATATGCCCGGTTCTTTACGGATTATTCCACATAGTGTGAGAATTTTTTTAAGTTATTTTACGATTTTAATGAGTTACTAATAATTAGACATACAAATAACTATATTCTTTATATAATATAGATTTTACATATTATGATAAACCAAAACAATATCGTTTGAGTATAGTGACGTGTTTCTATTAAAAATATTTTACATTTATATCTATCATAATTGATAGCTTTACTCAAAACTAATGGGTAAACATTAAATTAAATTCTCTTTATTTAAATTCTCTTGCTCAAAGAATCCCACTTTTCCACTTAAAACGATCAAAAATCACGCTTTTCAGCGAGAACAAATCTGACAACGCTGGTCATCATCATCATCATCATCATCTAATTGTCGCTCACTGTTGGATAAAAGGCTCCACCCTTTCCTCGCTCATCCAGTGACTTCCGGCGACTTGAAAAATCTTCATACCATTATCGTAATAGGTATATCAAAGATATCATTATAATATATAATATATATTTTCATACCCTTATTGGCCTTGAGACCAGTAGTGGCGCAGCGGCACGAAGTGTGACTGTAAAACCGACTGGTTGTGGGTTCGATCCCCATTCGAGGAGATGAAATATTTACTTAAATTTATGTTTCCATTTCTTCGCTCTGAGTCGTCTCTGTGTCGAGGTTAAGCGCAGCGTTGAGTTCTGCCACTCAACACGGAATGCCTCCAGAATTCGGCAGAAAGTGGGGAACGGGAGTGTCCTAACACTAGGTTACCTGTGCCTACCCTGCTGTGTGCGGGATACAGCGTGAAGCTGATTAATATTGTCTTTTTTAGTTTGTAGGTTTGTTTTCAGGACTGGATCCAGGGGAAAATTTAAAAAATCTGAAGTCTTAATTTATATTTAACGTCACAGTTATTCAATTTCGAATAAAGTAGTTTGATTCCCACGCGAAGGATGAAAGATTTTTAAGATATTAAATAATATCTTTATTTTCTCGCTCTGGTAACAAGGCCAAGCACGGCGTTGACTTCCGCTAACTTGTCTTTATGAAACAGTGGAAACAGCAAGTCTTAATACTAGGTTTCCAAGCTTCCTCTGCCCGCTATGTACTTGAGACGGTGTGAAGCTAAAAAAAGACTTAAGTATAAAGACGATGAAGACGTTAAAATAAAAGGATTCCTGCTTTTTTGCTTAAATTTTTCAAAAGTTCCGCTTTTCACCGAAAGAAATTCTGGCAACGCTGGTATGTATGTATGTATATACACATATATAGTATATAGTAAGTTAAGTAAGGCGTAAAAGCACAAGCGGTGCGGTAATAAATGCGATGGTTGTGGCTTAAAATAGCACTCGGAGGAAAGAAATATTTAATATTTTCATTACCTCGTTCTAGTAACGAGCCGAGGCGTGGCGTTGAGTTCCGCTGCTAAACGCAATGTAGAACGCGGTGTTTTAACACTAGGTTCACATATTCCCTCTGCGCATAGCAGGGTCTATGCGCGGGATACAGCGTGAAGCTCAAAAAAAAGAAACTCTATTACATTTTAACTCCTATAACAGTAAACTGTTTTAATGCGTAGATAATAAAAGTAAACAATATAATATAATTTGCTTATTAAAATTAATATCTACTAACATACATCCTTCTTCATTTTTTATTCTTTAAATTTAAATTTTAACCTATATAAATGCAAAAAACGGAAAAGAAGGATGTAAAAGCAATTGCCTATAGGGTTTTGTAACTGAGACCTTAATCTGTGGATGACTTGTTAAAAACAAGACAATAACCATTAGCGCTAGACGACCGCCAAATTTCCAAACAAACGATTTGTGATCATATCTTCGTAAAAAACAAAGAACTATAGATATGTATATATAAATTTAAATGTTTGGCTGTTTATTTATTTTAGTTTTATAATTTAATTCTCGTGTATTTATTTGGAAATTTCTACAGAGCACAACTGGTTGTACAAGTGTGGGTAATGGTCGTGGGTTCAATTCCCACTCAAGTAATTAATTATTTCTTTATATTATTATAGGAATGGAGTGTCTTAACACTAGGTTCAATCTGCCTACCCTATTTTATGCGGAATTCAGTGTGATGCTAAAAAAATAAAAAGAAGGAAATATTTTGAGACTAGCCGTGGCGTGTCGAGCGGTACAAGCGTGCGACGCAACGCGAGAAGTTGTGGGTTCGATTCCTGCTTGAAGAATTGAAATATTTAATATTTTCATATCTTCGCTCCGCAATTGTAACGAGGCAATGTGCAACGAGGCAATTTGATACACAAAAAACAATGATTACATTTTTTTAATATTTAAAACAGCAGGCATATCCTACTGTAAAACTAGTATCTGTCTAATATAGTTGAAAGTGACAAAACAATATGTAAATAACATTATTTAGCCGTGCCGCGTCATCGAACCAATTTGTTCTGGGCACGCCGTTGCACTCTGTGGACGCGGGTGGTATGGAGTCGTTTTATATTATTTTCTACAATATTTAACATTAGCTTCGCGCCGTATCCTGCACAGCAGGGTAGGCAGACGGAACCTAGTGTTAAGATACTCCGTTCTCCATTTTTCGCCCAATTGGAAAGGCGTGTTGAGTGGCAAAATTCAACACCGCGTTTCGCCTCGAGACCAGAGCGAAGAAATGAAAATATTAATTTAAATAAATATTTCATTTCCTCGAGTCGGGATCGAACCCACAACCAGTTGCGTTTACAGTCACGCACTTGTGCCGCTGCGCCACGACTGACCAAATATGTATGATGGATTCTTGTTATTGTTCTGTTTTTCATTTTCTGTTCATAGGTATAGGTTTATCTATATATATAAAAGGACTTGTGCTGACTGACTGAGGTAAGACGCACGCAGAGCCGTACCCGCTAATGGTAGAAACGTGAAATTTGGGCAGATGTTTATTTTCATATTCTGGACATCCACTAAGAAGAGAATTTGAAAAATTTTAACCCTAAAGGGATGAAATAGGGGTTGAAAGTTTGTATGGAAAAAAAATTTAATCTGTACCGATTTTTATAAAATTTGAAATTCAGACTCTTAAAAATATTTCATTGAACACGTGTTTCATGAAATATTTTTAAGAGTCTGAATTTGGT
>JAAIXJ010000172.1:306515-389027 GCA_013403705.1 Heliconius hermathena
TCTTAAAAATATTTCATGAAACACGTGTTCAATGAAATATTTTTAAGAGTCTGAATTTCAAATTTTATAAAAATCGGTACAGATTAAATTTTTTTTCCATACATACTTTCAACCCCTATTTCATCCCTTTAGGGTTAAAATTTTTCAAATTCCCTTCTTAGTGGATGTCCAGAATATGATAATAAACATCTGGCCAAATTTCACGTTTCTACCACCAGCGGTTACGGCTCTGCGTGCGTCTTACCTCAGTCAGTCAGCACAAGTCCTTTTATATATATAGATAGATATATCTAAGTATATTTAGTAAATATACTTAGCCAATTTTCTATTGAACTAAATTGTTATTAAAATTAATTATAAAATCATTATACTGACGCGACTGAGGCTGTCGTAGCACAGTGGTATTATCTAAACTAGTCGCTAGTCTAAACATGACGGTTGTGAGTTCAATTACTAATCAGTGGAATGAATTATTTAATATTTTCATTTCCTCGCCCTGGTAACAAGTCAAAGAGCGGCATTGAGGTCCGCCATTTACATGCATTGTCTCCAAAATTCGATGGAAAGTGGAGAACGGAGTGTCTTAAGACTAGGTTCCCCCTGCTTGCACTGATATAAGCGGGCTACGCTGCGTCAAACAAAAAAATATCACATTAATAGTAATTCACCGGAAAGTGTTTATTTCAATTATTCTAATTTTCCTAATGTTCATCCCATAACAAGTTGTGCAACGAGTGAGCTCGTATAAATGTTTTCATATGAAAGGCTCATATTTGTGAAGTTATAGTAAATAATGTGTATGAACATATGGAGAAGGTATTATATATTCAGTAGATCCTGTCCTTCTTCGCTGTCGTATCGCCCCGCTGAAGATATTAGATATAGAAATGTTTCATGATTTTATTATTTTCTGCGGCTTTACTTGCCTGGCTGAATGGAAGTAACCAATAATAACAATGGAAGCTCTCAAACTCTCTCATTTTTTTTATTGTTTCTCCTCTTCTATAGGTCGTAGGTCGTGGAGTAATGTAATTTAGCCTTGGTTTATGGTATTTCTCGATATATGCACCATCCGACACAAGAAGAAAGAGTTTTTTAATTTTAATTATCATTTGATAACTTCAGCTTTATAATATTAGTACAGAAGTATAGACCAGGCCAGGCACAAATTGAGACTGTAAAAGCGACTGGTTGTGGGTTCGATTGTGGGTTCGACCCACTCGAGGAGATGAAATATTTACTTAAATTAATATTTCTATTTCTTCGCTCTGGTGTAGAGGCAAAGTGCGGCGTTGAGTTCTGCCACTCAACACACTAGGTTCCCTTTGCCTACCCTACTGTGTGCGGGATACAGCGTGAAGCTGAAAAAAAGAAAGTATAGACAAGCAGAGTAACACAACAAAGTAGTATATATAGCAGCCGAAATCAATATAATAATTGTGGGTGACGCAAGCTGTCGTGGGCAGTAAAATCGATCAGTGCTTCCGATTCGTTCGTTTCGTGAATAATAATTATCCGTACACGGAAGACGGCCGCGTTAGCCAGATAGAAGGTATATTACCACGTCCATTTCATTATCACGAGACAAAGTGAAATAATTTTAATAAGTTCTTTGATTTTCACGATTATTACATTTTAAAGGTAAACAGTCCACCCGTGACCACGGACTACTGCAAAGTGTTCGAAACGTCGGGTTTCCAAAATGTAAAATCTTAAATATACGCGATTAATCCGGTTAAAATGGTTTCATTTAAAATGAAATAATTTTATTCAGGATAAGAAGTTATATGATTACTTTTTTAAAGTTAATGTTGCGCAGGATCTTTCAACAGTGGGCCTATCATTACCACGTAGATTACTAGTACCAGTAGTAGTCTTTTTTTGCCGCGATGGCACAAGTATACAACGTGTAAGCAACGTTTATGGGTACCCACACAGGGAATGAAATATTTCATATTTTTCTTTACTCGTTCTGGTAACGAGACAAAGCGCGCATTTGAGATTCGCCACTCAATCTGCAAAGCCTCTAAAATTCAGCTGAAAAGGGGTATAGTAGTAAATGGAGAACAGAATGTCACACTAGGTTCCCAGGTTCGCTCTGGCTACTTTGCGTGAGAGTGTGCAGAAACGCAACAATAGTGTGTTCGATTCCCACTTGAGAGAATAAACTATTTTAATTTTTGGCTCTGGTACAAGATAAACTGTGAAGTTCAGTTCCACCAAGTTTCAACACTCGTAATATCTTGAAAAAAGAAACAAAATTAAACGCTCTTTGTTTATTTCTTGACGTCTTGGGGCTTCCCCTAACTCTAATCCTAGTTTGGAGTACAACATTATCCTCATCCTATGTTCCGACACGAAGATATTATGCGTCGTCTTAATCGGATAGCAGACATACATACAATAGTCACAATAAGCAATGAAAATCTTCAGCTTGTGTCAGACAGCAGTACCTAAAAACACAAAATTAAGGCACTCTGTCCCCATTGAGACATTTTCGTTCCCCAATTCCCAAAAAATTCTGGGATTGTCGTATTGACGTACTGGCGTATTGAATGACGAAAGACAACGCCGCATTAAATATTTCATTTCTCCTAGTGGGAATCGCATCGACAACGTGTCGCGTTTAAAGGTGCAAGCTTGTGGGTCTCCATCGAACTCTTGAACGCGAGCTAACATCGAACCCGAACGCGAGATAACTAGATACAAATGCATTAATAGGTTCAAGTGGTTTTTTATTTTTAATTCTCGTCCCTCTGACGTTATCAGAGATTTTGTGATTTTATTTGTGAGGTTGAAATATTATCACTTAATTTAATCACCATTAAATTAAGGCTTTAAGTTTTGCCACTCAAGATTAAAATATCTCGAAAATAGGAAAGTTCGTGGGAAACAGAGTGTCTTAACACTATATTGCCTCTATTTATCTTGCTTTATGTGGGATACAGCGTGAAATAACAAAAAAAACTAAATAATGATCACCTATTGAAGGTGGAAATGTAATTTAGATATTTTTGGTCCTTCGAGCCTGACTCAGCTGTGATCAGTGTCCAGTTATGAATTATACACTACACTATACTTAGTTACAAGTCTAGAAATAGCCGAATTTTTAACAATCCTAAGCGAACTGACACAATGAACAGAAAATATCTGTATGTCAATTAGACTGGGTTGATTTATAGCCGATTCATTAGAAACGAGGCGTTGTACGTGATTTGATGGCTAATTGCTGTATGGAGGATAATTTTAAGTGCCTAACATATTGCAATTTTGAATTTCGACAGGGCTATAGGTCGTTAAAAATTTGTCTTATAGGTATGTATACTTCTCTTTGCAAAGTAAACGAAAAAATTTTTTTTTCACGTTTGCCCAATATATAAAAATTATGTGTTCAATGTAAAACTGCACTCTGTCAAACTAGATCTGGACTGGATCTGAAACAGACAATAATAAGTGTACCTGTTGTTTTATAACTTCACGCTTTATCCCGCATAAAGTAAGGAAGGTAGAGGGAACATAATTTTAAGACACTCCCCACGTTCCACCTAATTGTTAAGACATTACGTGTTGTTGAGTTAACGGAACTTAATACCTTGCTTTGTCTTCTTACCAGAGCTAGTACATAATAATAATTAATTTAACTTAATGGGAATCGAACCCACAACTGTCGCGTTTACCACACGCTGTGGGTGGCACATTTGATAACACATTATAAAAATATAAATTGTTAGTAACTATACATATATAATACTGCGTATCGACATAAAACATAATGTGAGACCGCTTTAAGAATTCTATGCGCATAATGTCTCAATATTCTTTGAAACAATTTAACTGTTAACGGATATTTTTATTGCTATTATATTTAAGTCATGTTATTATATTGCTATGACTCAGTGCCTCGATCTACTGTTCTACAGGATGATGCCCAGTGGTCACAATTACGATGAAACTGAGTAAAGGCTATGGCTATGGGTTCCCGGTAAAATCCCGATTCTATGAATAAGTCGTACCTTAAAAGATAAACAAACACTCAAGACGCAATGTCCCCAGAATGGGGACCCAAATTCTCACTGCCTACCCTGCTTCGTGGAGGTTACCACGTGAAGCAAGAAAGTGTCAAAACAAATGTTACTTAAGTAGTACAGACCACAGTTGTTGATTTGTGCAAATTCCATTTCTACATGTTTTTACATTAAAATATGATTTGATTATTTACATCAAAATATGTAAGAATGTATGAAATTTGATTTAATTTGATTTAATTTTAATCAGCTTTACGCTATACCCCGCATATAGTAGGGTAGACAGGGAGAACGTAGTATTAAGACACTCCATTCTCCACTTTCCGCCGAATTCTGGACACATTGCGTGTTGAGTGGCAGAACTCAACGCCGCGCTTTGCCTGAACACCAGAGCGAAGAAATGGAAATATAAATTTAAATAAATATTTCATTTCCTCGAGTGGGGATCGAATCCACTCGATAATCAGTCGCTACCTAGACCTCTAAATAAATATAAATATATATTATAAATAATGGCCTATTTTTATTTACTGCAGTGTAATTTTCAATACGTATCTATATAATTTGAGGAAGAAAGAACTCGGTTGCCCACTTTTTCAATTTTAATTTTTTCCACGCTTGCATATTCTCCTAAGTGTAAATCGAACCTACAACCGTCACGTTAACAGTCAGACGCTGATGGGGCCATAGAGACGAAGTATTTTTTTTACTTTATGAAATTTATTATCTATGCTCAATTAGCTTTCTTAGAAATATTTAAAAAAATAAGTATATTTAGGACGAGGAAATAAAATAATGTAGGTACACCAACTTTTCGTAATGACGCCAATCAATCGATGCACTCTTGATTTTTGCATACAATTGAAATGTCATATAGTGTGTCATACAGTCATACAAATAAATTAAAAAAAACACACACTTCGCTCACATATGTCAAACCAATATGAAATTTAATAAAATAAAATAAGGTTTAAACTTGTGTATTAATAAAATAATAAATAAAAAAAACTCTGGCTGTGTAAGAGTATGGTTACGAATTAATTCAGACCACTAACGATAGATAATTGTCGGCCATCTTGAATTCATTTGGCGCCATAAATGGCTGACATTGTTTCGGTCTAATTTGTCATAACAATGATAATATGGATAGTTAATTATTTTTAATTATCATTCTATTATCGACGATCGAAAAAGTTTCTTATGGTGATCTGAACCGGATGATTGTTCAATTACGGTTCATAATTTGTGTTAGTGTGATATTCTTTATATATTTATCTATTGTCTGTGATGTGTTTTTTTTATTAAGTTTTGTTTGATAACTAGTTATATTTATCGATAATTAATAATGAGAATCATAAATTGGTATTTAAAAAAAAAATAAGCAGTGTGATATAAGTAAAAAAATAAGAAGTCTACTAAGAAAATCCTAAATCGATACGGTTTGTAGAAGTTTTAATAATGTAACGTAAAGAAAACTGAGGTTATTGTGACGACATAAATGAGAAGATTTTGGCTGTAAATAGTTATCTTTCATACAGAGATATTATGTTTGTGGCGGAACTCAAAGCCAATACAAAATCGCAAAAACAAAAACAGAAGAATACTAACAAGATTTTTTTAGCTTTATTCCGCTGTATCCCGCACATAACAGAATAGGCAAAGGAATCTGTAAAACTAGTATCTCCAAGACACTCCGTTCCTATTAAGCACATTTCCGTTCTGTTCCCCTTGCTGTCGAATTCAGGGTGGAACTCAACGCCGCGCTTTGCGTCGCTACCAGAGCGAGAAAATGAAAATATCATTATTTCCTCGAGTGGGAATCGAAGTATCGTTATTGCGTTTGCTTCTTCTGTGCCTCTTCGCCAGGACTAGCCTTAATGAACTTAATAAACTTTTTACTTGGAAGTTCTACAACTAGTCTAATTTGATAGTACGAATCATATTTTTCATGTCCTGTACAAAATTTGAGAAATCCTCTCTTAGTGCTCCCCTAAACTATTCAAGAAACCTAAATGTACCGCCTTCTACGCTACGTAATTCTGGCTGAGCTTTGTTTGTCACTCAGTAACGGAAGAGGTTTGTATAATTATATACGAGTAGATAACTGCATTTTATAAAGTAATCATAACCTCATTAAAGTTTTAATGGCGTCGAAATTGATTTTTAAACATCCGAAATATTCAATTGATACATAATAATTTCCGTTCGACCGTACACAATGACGATTAACATAATAAAGAGATTTGTTCACGCTGCGGAGAGGGCACCGGACGGAGGCGCCCAAATGTAGCGATAGCATAGAAAATATTATGAAATTATAGAAAATTATTGTGGAGCATTTGAAATAAATATCATTTATATATACATAGGTAGAAGCCATCGTAGGATAGCGGTACAGCGTCTGACTGTAAACGTGACACTTACTGGATCGAGTCCCACTCAGGGAACGAATTATTTTCATTTTGTACCACGACACAGCGACGTTGAGTTACGCCATTCAATACACAAACCTCCTTCTCTCCACTTTCCACCCCATTTTTGGAACATTGCGTGTTGAGAGCGAGAAAATTAAAATAATTAATTCTCCCCAGCGGGAATCAAATCCACAACCGTAGCGTTTTAAGTAAGAGAATATTAGAGGCCACTAAAATTCATGGTAGTTTATTTATTACAACACTTTCTTAATTTTTAATACCAACAGAAAACAATAACTAATTCTCGAGTCACTCACATTCTTCATATTATAACATTAAAAAATATATCGAATATAATCAATACATTTCTGCTGACGCTACCGGCCGTGATGGCACGCGGTTAACCAAATCTGTAGGATTACCGAAGTATCGGTGACTTGTTTATTACTTATAAATATACAATTATAAGGTTATTGGAAGGACACTAGGCTGTGTTGCACCAAGAATCCTTATACATATAAAATTAAAAATAAATAAATAGCTTAGAAAACTAGTGTTAAGAAATTAAGTACCTTGCTTTCCGCTCAATTTTTTTAAAACATTGCTTGTTGACTGTTGAGTGTCGGAACTCAACGCTGCGCTTTAATTTCCAACAGGAGCACGAAAATGAAAATAGATACATACATAGAAAATATAAAAGAAAAGTCAAAGATCATTCCTTCGGGTGGGAATTGAACTCGTATACGCCTTAAGCATACATATACATATATAGGTCCTAACTTTATAAACTCTACACCCTAGTCAAAATGTATGGCTTGATCGTTTTGTTACTTTTAATATTGTTTGAATTTTTCACTTTATGCCCAAGTTGAGTAGGCAAGATACCCACTCGATAGAGTAATTCATATACGTTTCCCTCCTCGGAGAGCTAAAGCATGGCGTTAAGTTCCGTCACTCAAAACACAATGTTTCGAGAACTAAAAGGGAAGTGGAGAAAGGAATGTTCAAAACACTTACAAACTAATTTCCTTTTGCCTATGTAGGGAAATATTATTTACATATATTATAGTTTATTTAATATGTCATTTATATGTGCATATACTTCAATATTGTAATTTATTTATTTATTATTTATTTATACATACATAGAATCATACATACATTTAATAGGATTTATATATTTTATAATAAGTATTCGTATTTTAGAGCGCTTTCATATAAATATACTAATATTTATATGAAAGCGCTCGCTGCCGTCGACCAAACCGGTAAGGAGTTGTAATATTTACGCCTACCCCCTTGTCGACGCCATATTTTATAATTAATAGTCGATGCTTGCCACTCGATGCGCTTTCCATACGTTTCATTGTTTTTTTTATTATTTTCTTCCATATCAGTATTTATCGTGTTCTGTTTTATATATATGTTTGTGGTTGACTTACTGTGTCGTGATTTACTATTTGTGTTCAAACTATATGTACTCTAAAGTGGTGTTGAATATACTCAGTGTAAGCCGTGAGTAGACTTTTTATTCATCTCCATCAACACTACACCTATCCTGCTAAGCAGGAAATAGTATCAAGTTGTATTCCGAGAATCGAATACGCAACCATCATACTTACAAACAGACACTGTACCATAATTACCTCGTTTTTTTTTGTTTTATTAATAGTTTTTACTTCAGGACCTTTAAGGCCAGTCGCGGTGTAGGGGTATAATCGTGTGATTCTAAATGTGACAAGTTGTGAGTTCGATTCCCACTAGAGAGAAAATGAAATATTTAATATTTTAATTTCCTCGCTCTGGTAATAAGGTAAAACGCGGCGTTGAGTTCCGCCACTCAAATACTTCCAAAACACAGCGGAAAGTGGGGAAGTCTTTCAATGGAAACCATATGTTTTACTAGGTAGACACGAGGTTCCCAGGTTCCCTCTGCCTACCCTGTTTTGTGCAAATAAATAAATAACAAGTAATTACACGCGGGTGGCCAATTGGCCATCATGTAGTAGCGCAGCGGCGCTATGCCGGACTGTAAACGTTCGATAGCATATTTTTTTTGACATCCTCGCTTTTGTAACAAAATAAAACACGTCACTTCACCACTCAACGTGTCATCGCAATATCTTCAAAATTAGGAGTGTATTGGGAACCTAGTGTTGGTTAATTGATTAGCTTAACACTAGGTTAACACAAGCTAGACATCACTGTGCCTACACTATTTAGGATAAAGAACAAAGCTGCATTTCCAGGATCGAATACCCAATCAGCAGCTGCCCAAATGGCCACAATTTTTTTAACATTTTTCTTACAAATATTATTAGTAATCAATAATTAACCTTTTTTTGTACTAATAACAATAACTTGCATATTTTCAAATAGGTACTTCCACGAGGTCCATTTAATACCGCCGCTGATGCCAGTAGGCTGTATGACGAAGGAGGACAATTAACCACGCATACATTAGCATACGGTGCACGCGCCTTTATGCCGCCGACGGACGCGCGCCGCATTCGACTTAAATGCAATTAAATATTATATTCTTATACTAATATTGTATAGAGAAGAGTGTTTGGTTGGACGTGCTAATCTCGGGAACTGCTGGTTGGAATAGAAAAATGTTTTATGTATTGTATGGACTCAACACTTTATCGAGGAGGGCTATAAGCTAAATTATATCAGGAAAATCGTTTTAATATAACCCGTTGCGTGCACTCAAAATTGTCAGTTACTTAGAATGTATGATATGTAAAAAATATATACCTACCTATGTTAAATCAAGTTATTCAACGTTTGTTTTTTCTTAGTTTCACGCTGTATCCCACATACAGCAGGATAGGCAACTTAGTATTAAGAAACTCCGTTTCCCACTTTCCACCGAATTTTCAAAGCATTGTGTATTGAGCGGCGAAACTAAACGCCATGCTTTGACTTGTTATTAAAGCAAAGAAATTAAAATATTAATAAGTAATAATTTATTCCCTCGAGTGTAAAATGAACCCACACCCGTCGCGTTTACAGTCACATGTTTGTGCCTCTGCGCCAACATGGTCTTGTTTTATATCTCAGTTTTTAAAATTAATTATATTTACCGCATATTATTATTATACACTACGAAATATATTTAGGCTGTCCTGGCGCAGCGGCATAGCGTCCGACTGTAAGCGTGACGTTTGTAGGTTCGATTTCCCGAGTGATAATGAATTACTTTTACGCTCGAAAATTGGTACCTTCTATGCGAGAAAACGCGTGGAGCTGCTTCCTATCTAATAAAAATTTAAGTGATAATAAAATAATGACGGCATTTTCTATAGGGACCTAAAGCCATAAAAATGTAACTAAGAATGAGGATGCTGCCTTTTTTTTAGATACAGGTAAAGATTTTTTTTTGAAATTTTAAATTTTAACAGTAGCAAAAATTTTATTATGTGTTGATCGTAAAATTTACAAAATACGGTCGTTGAGGTTTTGTTTAATAGATTGACACGTGACTTGTTTTATTATATGCATAAATAGCAGAGTAGAGAATAAGATAAAAACCGGGCAAGCGCGAGTTGGGCGCACCCACCGACGGTTCCGTACAAAAATTGTTTTTTGCTATGTAAACAGCCATATCTTTTTCTTTAGTAAATGTAAAAATTCTAATTTTCAGGAAATCGAGGAACGCAGACTTGAGTGTATGGTTTGAATTTCAATTCGGTATCTTCAAGCTTTCCTGAAATAAAGGTTCTTGACTGACAGGCAGATAGACAAACGGACGAATGGAGAACAAAGTGATCTTATAAGATTTCCTTTTTTAAGAGGTAAGGAACCCTAAAAATAGAGAGGAAGGTAAGGAAGATCCCTGGTTTTTTTTCTTTAGCTTATGATGTCATCATAAATATTTGTATAGCCAAAGAGGCTTCAAATATCTACGTAAGTAAGTTACATAAAGACTAAGTTATTAAATTAAATTCCAAATTTATTATTAAAATCATTTTTACTTAGAATTTCTAATCATCCATTCATTATGTAAAGAATCAGTACTGTCAGTCCGACAGGAAGTTACTACCGGTTAAGAGGGTTCTTCAGATATGAGTCACACAGCACACCAGAATAATAGTTGCAGTTTTAAATATTTTCACGAAATTAAACAAAGCTGTTCGTCGTCGTGGCGCAGTGGCACACACGTACGACTGTAAACGCGACCATTGTGGGTTCTTAACAATATGGGTATTTTATACTTAACACTTTCCGTTTCTCGCTCTTCGAACGGCATTAAGATAATAAGAAATTGAGTGTTAGGTAGAGCGAAACTTGAAATCTTCTAGGTTCCCTCTGCCTACCTTGCTATATGTACAGCTATCTGAAAAGCAGAATGAAGTGAAGAGTCCTAATATTAAGATACTCCGTTGCCCACTTTCAGCGACAATGCGGGGTTTGTCTACCAGACCGCAAAATTGAAATTATATTTTAATATTAGGTATTTTTCATTCCTCCGAGGGAGGATGGTACCCACGACCGTCCCGTTTACACCCAGACACTGTCCCGATGCGCCACGACGGCATGTAATTAAGCAGATACAACTAAATCTAGCCTATTAATAAAAGTCTAGACTTATTTCAAAATTTTCTCAACAATATCCATTAAATGCCAATGATCTATTTAAAATGATCAATATGTCCGCCAGCCCATGTTATATGGTAATGCAATAATTGGAATCGACCGGCGCGCGGTGCTTCAAAGAGACTATAATACGTGCTTTTTGCTGATATGTCGATATCGTTTCACAGAATTGTGAATTTCTATTGTATTACATTTTGTTTATTGGTTAGCCGACTTTCGAAATGGAAGAGTTGTTGAAATACGGCGTTGAGTTATGCTATTCGACGCACAATGTCTCGAATTCGGATCGAAAGCCGAGATTTGTCTTAAAACAACGTCTACCTTTTATATTATGACCACTATGGAAATAAACATTAAGGCAGGATAGTGGAGTCAAGAAATAAGTAGGTAGCTACTTCATTTTATAATTTTTCCTCAACTAGGTATGTTGATTATTTGCAATGATAGGGTTTTTATTAACTTGTCAAGTGCGTCATGGGTATGTATTGTATATCCTTTGTTTAGGAATGTAAATGGTTTTGATTATAACTCTTTTTTTTTAACAAAATAGACAGAGAATCTAGTGTCAAACCAATCTGTTCTCTATTTCCGGCTTATTACTCCTAATTCAATTTATAGCTTCTAGAGGCTATAATATCTATTATTTTGTTTTAATTTTACTTTTTAATAATTAAACAGTTTAGGATATGACGCAAATACCACAGACAATATACAAAGCCGCTAACTCCACCAGCCACAGATAATATATTTGTACAATCAATACACATAATTCAGTACATGATTTTTCCACGAAAGCGTGGACGGCGGTACTGAGTAAAAGAAATAGGGCCATCGGCTCATCAAACGATGCTATATACAGAATATAAAATTAAAATGATTGCTTTATTAGTTCTGTCAGAGTTATTTAAATTGTTTTTGTTTATGCGTGCATTGTAATGCATAGTGATAAGTTCACTGCACGCGGCTAATGACTAAAGTTGTCGATGGGGAAATTATTCATTTGGACTTAGTGATTTTTTTGAAAGGTTTTGTTTTTTAAAAATCAGCTTCACGATGTATCCCGCACACAGCAGAGGGAACCTAGTGTTAAGACGTTCCCCGTTGCGTGTTTTGTGGCAGAACTCAATGCCGCGCTGAGCCTCGACACCAGAGTGAAGAAATGGAAATATAAATTTAAGTAACTATTTCATCTTCTCGAGTGGGGATCGAACCCACAACCAGTCGAGTTTTACATTGTAATGTCGTGCCGCTGCGCCACTACTGGCCTCATTTTTTTTAAATATTTTTCATATTAAAATGTTGTTTAAGAGTTTAGGTAGTGTTAAGTTAAATTCTTCTAAACTCCGAGCGTGCCAATTGAACACGATTACATTAGCAATGTCATGTTGAATGGAAAAAACGTGAACGAGTTTCGTGTATTACACTGAAATTTGTGGACGAAAATTGATTTTTATTTAAAAAGGAAAGATTTTTAATTAAGAAAGGCTATTCCTTTCTTTATATTAGTTTCTATTAATTACACTTTACAAATAAAAAAAATAAGTTTGTAATTTTTTTCAAAAAACACAAAATCCGATAAATTAAATTAACATAACCAGTACACTCGCGCAATGGCGACGAATCCAACGACGAATCATTTATCAAAATCAATTTACTCGTTTGACATGTACAATGGAACAAAGTCACGCATATACATACATACGTGCTAAAAACATAACCCCTTTAAGGGCTTTGCCGCAGTCGGGTAAAAAAGTCATCATCAAATATCCAAAATAATAACTTGGTAAGTTTAATGTCTAAAATAAGCATTACCGGTTTATTTCTCACCGTACTATAGCAAACATGATTGACAGTATTTTTTATACCTAAATTTGGATATGATTATCGATTCATAAATTTACAGATAGCAACACTGGAATATAATATTTGCTCACATCTTTTTTTAGCTTGTCACTGTGCACTGTCTCCGGCAAATAGTAGAGTAGGCAGGGGTCAGTTGGCGCTCCATTTCGAATTAACACACTTCCTATCTCCACTTTTCGCCGAATTCTTGATGAACTCAACAAAACGTTTTGCCTGGTTATGAGAGCGAGAAGACGAAAATGTAAATATTTCGTTCCCCCCGAATGGAAATTGAATCCACAACTATCGCTTTTACAGTTATACGCTTGCGTCCCTGTATTACGAAGCCGTGGCCTCGAAATAATGATGTATATTTAAATAACAGATTTTTTTTAATGTTTGTGTTTGTATTACCAATATTATTATGATTCAGACTCTTACGTTACTTTGTGATTGACAGACAACTTACAGACGAAACTGGGCTGGACTTAGGTATTTGGCATGAAGGAGTGGCGGAGAGCTCTGATATAGGAATTCTCGAAGTTCTTATTTTTCTTGGTATTCAGCGTCTCGCTGTATCCCGCGTGTAGCAGGATAGGCGGAGGGATCCTAGTGTTAAACTTCGTTTCCTACTTTTTGTTTTCACCGAATTCTGGAGTCATTGCGTGTTAAGCGGCGGAACTGAACGTTGCCCTCGTCGTTACCAGAGCTAACTGAAAATTACATTTCTTCCAATGGGAATCGAAGCCACAACCTGTTGCGTTTTGCCTTGTGCCTCTGAATAAAAATAATCCTATAAGAACGGGAAAAAACAAGATTAAATCTTTTGTCTTAAAGTCCAGGCAAATAACATTACAGGCGATGACAATGTTTTTTTTATGAAATGGCAATTTCTACAAGAACTTTAAATATTACAATTCTATTAACATAATTTTTATTAATTCTATTATCACACCAGTCACGTGTCGATGGCGCCACAGTTTAGAAAAATGTCATAGAAATTACCAGAAAAAACCAAATCCGGCGGATTTATTGAAAAAATGTAAAACAATAAGGGGTTAAAAAAAATAACCGGCGCCATCCCACAAAAAACATATTTTATTATAATAGTCATTGGTGTCACGATCTATGTAATTATTTAAAATGCATAATAATTTGTAATGTGTAATTCATTTTTTTTTGTTCAGTTCGTCGTGGCACTGTAGCGTGGCACTGTAGCGTGTGACTGTAAACGCTACTGTTGTGGGCTCGATTCCCACTCGGCAGAATGATTTGTTTAATATTTTCATTTTCATGCTCTGGCAACAAGGTAAAAGCGCGGTGTTGAGTTCCGCATCAATCAACAAATCAAACATCAACAAATGTAAGTTTGTAATCATTTTTTCTATGATATACTTACAAATATTCACTGTTCGAATTTTTTTCCTTTATTTATATTGTAAGTTGAAGTTGGCGACGCCGCATGTGTGACTCTAGTATATTATAAATTTGCAGAGTCTGTTTGGTTGAACGCCAGTAGTTAGGAACTACTGGCTCGAAATGTAAAATTATTTTTATTAACACAAAAAAAAACTACCATTTATTGAGAAAGCTGTAGGCCATGTTACATCACGTCACATTGAAATCATGTCTTACTTAGTTATATAGTTGCGGGCGAAGTCGCTGATAAAAGTTAGTGGATAAATATGGGTCGGATAAAGGTACATCATTATTTAATATTCCATTGGATTACAACTTCCACTATGCATACCACGTAAATAATGACACAATTGATAGAGAACGTGCCACAATAACTTAAACTTTGACATATTTATACGATTCCACATTTTGATGCTAGGTGGTCGAGAGATGTGCCTAATAAATATTCAAATAGACTTTTTAAAAAATATTAGAAATTTATTTTATATAAGAAATTTTAGGTTTATTATTATATTTTCATTTAAAATACAATCGTACTCTGGTAACGGAGCAAAGCGCGGCGTTGAATTCCGCCGTAGTTTCTCAGGTTCCCTCTGCCTATCCTTCTATGTGCGTGATACAGTGTGAAGGTAAAAAAATAGAATACAGTAGTTGTTATGTTTGCACTCGTCTTCTTTCTTGACTTCTATGAGTATTTTAACTAATAAAAAGGGATATCACCACTTTCCCTTACATTTTTTCACAGTAGTCACTTTAATAAAGGGATGGAATTTTGATGAATAAAATTAAATAAAAATTAAATATTACAAATAAATAAACATCTACGTCGGTAGTCCTGGTCCCGGCGGGATGCTTGTCAGATTCGCGGGGGAAGCCGACAGCGGCATGAATTTTATGCATCGGCTGTTCTCTTTATGCAATAGTGATGTTCTTTTATGCTGATATTTAAAAATATATATTTAATATACTTGGTATTTTAAAAATCGAATACTTCTATTTCATTAATATAAAAATAGAAACTTTAATATTAATGAAATATTAAAGTTTAAATACATGTTCTCTATGATCATCTGTCTTATTTTCATATGGAAGTTCATTTTATTATTTGTCAATATTGTGTCATAAGGGTTTAGGGAACAATGAAAAATTCCTTTGTATTTCTACATTAATCGGTCGAGTCTTACAGGTGTTATATCCGCGAAAAGGTTCCTTCACGATAAAAAATATGAACGACAAAAGCACAAAAATAAAAGCACAGAGTGCAAAGTGTCTTTTTCTTTACAGATAGTAAAGAAGAAGACACTTTGCACTCTGCTTTCCGCCCAAATTCGAGTCACGGTTGTTCGGTGATGTAATTTAACATCGTCCTCTATCTTATTAGTGCGGGACAATATAAATAATTTACTAGCGTATAATCTGGGCAACTTTGATTCGTCGAGTAACATTGACAGTGAGACCTCGAACTAGTTTCGATTATTTTTCCGTGTAAGTATTGTATACTATTGACTATTTTTATTATTTTAATTAATAAATTTTGTTTGTTAGTTTTAAAAACAAAGTAGCGCGGGCTCAAATTTCACTACGTTCAAATTTTTAAAGTGTGGAAGATTCTAGAAGTTCTTTCAATTTTTTTGTTTGCTTAAATTATTTTCCAATTAAAGGTTCCTATTAAACGTGTTTTTTAAAGTATTTTTATGTTGATTAAAAATATATAGTATACAAATACCAAACGCTCTAGACTAATTCTTAATTTTTAGGGTTCCGTACCTTTAAAGCCTTTCTCTCAGAAACGCTTGAAGATATCGAATTGAAATTCAAACCATATACTAGACCTGAGTCTACAATCATTTGATTTCCTGGAAAAAAATCGCCACTATAAAGTGAATCAAAATTAATAAGGTATTTCCGGTTGACCTAGAATTATGACATTAGGCGGCTAGCATCTACAGGTAGTACTAGTTCAGGAAAAAATAAAAAAATAGACATTTGTGGTTAAATCTTAAAAATCATACCCTTTAAATTTGGTACTAAAACTGAGGTATCAGATGAAAGGGCTCTGGCTAAGCTAAGCTTGAATTTCGGAAAAAGCTCGATACCTCCAATTTTTGTATGGAACTCTCGGATATGGAAGCTCGGTAAGTCGCGCTTGTCCGGTTTTTTTTGTAATAGGAGACAAAACTGCTGAATGGTTATTTTATTATGTCAGTTACATCCATTATTTAATAAAAACATGAATCACAGTGCTATCTACGTTAATAAGAAGAATAACGATGTTTTGAATATTTTTTTCTTTTATATCTACTGATTTACTTTAAAAGGAATATGTATGGGTGAAGAGTATTATAAGAGCACTAATAAAAATAAAATATCCCCCGTAACTGTTAAAGTTACCCAGATTTACTGTATATAATTCAATATAATATTAAAATATCGATACCGTCCCATCGCTTCGGCCTTCCCTTTTGAGTGGCGCATTCGGATATAGCATAACAATAATATGACACGAAAATGTATTTAGCACGCTATCGCGATCTGACGTGGCAGTATATTATTATTGTTAAATTGCTAACATTTATATTTTTGGATTTTGGAAAAAAATCCTAAATTAATAGTTGGCAAACGAGGCGAAGTGGCACAGCGTCTGATCGTCAACGCGATGGCTGTGGGTTCGATTTCCATTCGGGGGAACGAATTATTTTCTCTCCTTGGTACTTTATGGAAAGTAGGCAACAAATTGTCTTAATACCAGATGCTTTGATACTTGAACAGACCCGCTGTTTTACTAAGTAATTAAAATTGCTATCTAGCTCTAAACATAGAATTATTCGTTCTTTATAGCTATCCTAAATAAATAGTCACCTCGCGACTATTCATATGATTTTTCTATATTTTAACAATATGGCGACTGGTTGTCGATATAGTGAATTTTGATTACTGCCATGTGTTTAGTCTGTTTAGTAACATTCGCAAGGTCACAAATCGATTGAGGTAAGAATCATCAAAATTGGCCAAAGTGTTTGGTCTACACCATAGGAACATTATACGTCAAACATACAAACATACAAGGATTGATAAACAAGTTACCCTCCTTTGGGTAGAAAATCGGGTAAACAAAAATCCACTATAAAATCAAACTCACTACTACCGTTCAAAAAGCTTAAACCGACACCCCAGATGGCTGTGAAACACAAACATAGCTACATATCAGTAACTAAAAATAATTTTCACAAGCAAAACTGGCAAGCGTTAACTTCAATTGACTGACAATTGTGAGGGACAATTAAAACCATCGCGCCCTAAAACTGACATGGCCACGCCTCTTAGTGTCACTTTTGTTATTATATACATTATTGTGTGATTGTCGTAGCGAAGTAGCACAGCGTGTGACTGTAAGCTCGACGGTTGTCAATTCAATTCCCACTTGGGGGAATGGTTATTATTTGTTTTAATTTTCTCGCTATGGTACACAAAACAAAGCGCGGCTTTGAGTTCCGCTATTCATCTCTTTAAAAAATCCCGAAAATTCTGCGGATAATGGCGAACCGAGTTTTAACTCTAGATTCCCTCTACGTGGTCTATACTATAGGTATGCGGGATAGGCAGATGCAGTGTAAATATAACAAATATGTAATTGTATCGTTTTTTTTTGTTTTCTTTCGGTATCTTTTTTGTAGCAAGCAGAAAAACCTAGTGTTCAGACACTCCGTTCTTCACTGTTTGCTCAAATATAAGATATTAAAATTTGCGTAGCGTTTGGCGCTCCGTTCTCTCTGACTACCCCGCTAGGGATAAAGCGTGAAGGTAAGTTAAGTTAAGTTATAAGATAATTTAATGAAATTTTGAGGTACGTCGTCGTCGGTACGGTAA
This sequence comes from Heliconius hermathena, assembly GCA_013403705.1. NCBI lineage: Eukaryota > Metazoa > Arthropoda > Insecta > Lepidoptera > Nymphalidae > Heliconius > Heliconius hermathena. The sequence goes on from JAAIXJ010000172.1 coordinate 324,685, forward strand.
TTTGAACTTTGAACTGTTCTTCCTATTTTTTAAACTACTCGTTCCTTCTATTTTTACGCCCATGCATACTTCACGTACGCCACTTTATGCAGGTTCAGGCTGTATCCCACATATAGCAAGGTTAGAGCGCTTCGTTCTCCGCTTTCCTTCCGAATTCGAAATCTTGAATTTCAGTGGTGTAGCACGACTCCGTAATTTATATTACCAGAGTGAAGAAATTTAATTACTTCCTTCGAGTGGGGACCAAAGCCTTAACCTTCAAGTTTAGACTCAGATGCTGTGAAAATGACTTTTGTTTTTTCGAACGTAGGTAATTTAAGCAGCTCAAGCTCAAGTTAGACATTCTTTCTTACATCAGAGAAGGAATGTCTTAGTGTCTAGGTATGCAGAGATGACGTAGCGTTAAGACATTCTTTCTCTCATGTTTTTGTGTAAAGGGTTTTTCAAGCTTGTTTTTTAATTTTTTTTTAAATTAATAACTCTTGGCTCTAGGAGCCAGGCTACTCTGAAATGGGCACAGACAAACCGGGCCCCTACTCCTCATTCCTACGCCCATGGTTAAGTAGAATATCCGTTGGTGCATACATTGGTACCTACGCGTTGATTTAGTGTAACATTAGACAATTTATACATGATGTATCCGAGTCTATCTTGCAAACAAGCCAAGACAAAGTGTCTTAATGGTAACGGAGTGTCTAAGCACTAGGTTGCCTGATTCCCTCTACCTACCCTGCTATAGACTAATACTGCGTACAGAAAAAAAAGTTATCCTATGCTTACAGATACATAGTCACCCTAGTGCGAAGTGGGCGTGACCGAAATCTATTAAAGCGATAAAAGCGTAGAATCAAAATGTATAACCGAATATAATCTCTAATACTACATCTATAGAGATTAGTAATTTTGCGAAAAATCGCTTTGCAACGTATTTTGACCTTTAAGTTTAATTTATTAAAGTTCTTTATTATATCAACTTGATTTGAAGCTTTAAATAACCTTTTTTAATGGAATTTCCACTTTATTTTAAACTAATAAGGTTTATTTTCTCACTTTAAGGTTATACCAACAATGAGATTGCCCTTTGACATTCGCTGAATGGAATTGAAAGATGGCGGATTTATTGTTTGTTATAAAATGTAGGGTGGATATGTTGGCGTCTTATAAAATAACTGTTTTTAATTGAATAATTTTGATGTTAGTTTTTTTAAGCGTCACGCTGTATCCCGCTCACAGCAGGGGACTTAGAAATATTTAATTTTTGCATTTTATTCGCTCTGGTGTAGAGTTTCGAAAGAGAATGAGAAATGAGAATGCCTTCAGAATTCTGGGGAAAATGGAGACCGGAGTGTCTTAATGTTAGTTAAGTAAAAGTAAAAATTTTAAGTAAATCATGGAACCTAGTGCTAAGAATACAATAGCTATAATTATACCTCTACATGTTTTATTGTTCTTTATAGTAAATAGTTGTATTAAAAAAGTTATTAAGCTAATTAAATATAATGTAGTACTTGTAAACGGCACTTAAATAGGATATCTCGACCAATAATAATGGAACAAAAATAATAGTAAAAAATAATAAGTTAAATAATAGAAATAACTAATAATTATTTTCATTATTTGATTGTTCGTTGTAGTGACGGCTTCGAACTTTGAACGACAGATTTTATTTATTTAAAGACTTTATCGGCAGGCTTAAAATGCGGTATTGGTATAAGATCCGCCACTTAGATATGACTTCTCGCTCAAAATGCTAAAACTGTAAAATATGTACCGAAATTGATTTGCATTTTTGTTCTGTTGATGTGTTTTGTATTTTCGGAATATAGCTTTGTAAACAATTATATTATGAAACAGTTCACGTTACTCGTTAGTTTGAATGGACGTCGTCAAACAATATCTATTCTTTTTTTTTTAAATGACAAATATTTTGACCAATTTTGGGATTCAATATCCTTATCGTTAAAAAAAGATATAAACGTTTCCTAACGATATGATACAGGACAATAACCAAACATATTTTTTTATTTTATTAATATACATAAATGTATAAATTATTTGATTGTACGTTTTATAGAAGAAAAACGCGGCGTTGAGTACGCAACCTTCGGCGGAAAGTGAGAAACGGCAGTTACTTAATGGGAACAAAGTGTCTTAACACAAGGTTCCCAGGTCCCCTCTGCTTACCTTGCTATGTGTAGAGAAGCTAAAAAGAAATTTATTAAAATTTCAACAATAAGTAATGACTTATACATAAACATGAACAACACTTCACCACAGCAAAGAAACAGAGCATCCTTAATACACCACCCCCAAAAATACATTACGCTGTTCATAATCCTCACATTAAAATAACAAATAAAACACAATTATCACAGCACTACAACTACAATAAGACAATTCATTATAATAAATCCGAGCAAATCCCGGGCGTGAGCCTAGTGCAGGACAGATGTGTATAATAGTCGCACAAATCGGTAGGCGTGGTTGTACACACGATAAATTGACGTATATTTTTTCTATACGTCTATACAACGCACTACCACTGTTATTACTTATTGTCCAGATGTTCTTTTGACTTTTGAACTGAGTATAAATTGTTGTTAAAAATTTTATTGATTGATACGATAGTTGTTGATTTGAATCCAAGTTGAGGGAATTCTTGCTTGTATAAATATTCTATTCTTGAATTTATAAAATCGATTTAAAAATATATATGGTTATCAGTTTCTCATGTACCTAGGTATGTATGTACAATTAAAATCTCACTATGGTGATATATTAATAAATTTATTTAAGTATAAATTATCGAATGGAGGAATATAGGTAAAGCGACCTTGTGAAATCGATTTAGGTTATAATTGTATAAAAACATATTTTTATGTAAGGACTTCTATATATAGGCTTACCATACGTCCCGATTTGACCGGGATAGTCCTGGTTTGAGATCCCTGTCCCGGCGTCCCGGTCAAACTTCAACAGCATTTCAAATATGAAAAACACAAATTAAGCGAAAAGCAAAATGAAAATGAACCTCTTTCTCTTCTGCGTCCCGGTTTGGCTCTTCGTAATTATGGTAAGCCTATCTATATAGTACATAAAGTTAGTTAATTAACTTACGGCAGCAATTACCCACCATTCCATTTCTACAAAGAGACGGTGTTCGACGTTGCTCTGACTGGTTAGTGTATGATCTAGTAAATAATGGGTGGAAAGTGGAAAAAGGAATGATTTTATACTAGGTTCCCTCTGCCTACCGTGCTAAATGCAGAGTATACCGTGGTAATAAGTTCTTTGATTTTCACGATTATTACATATTTTAAATGAAACTATTTTAACCGGATTAATCGCGTATATTTAGTATTTTTACATTATACATTTTTGGAAATCCGACGTTTCGAATACTTTGCAGTAGTCCGTGGTTACGGGTAGACTGACCACCCGTGACTACGGACTACTGCAAAGTGTTCGAAACGTCGGGTTTCCAAAAATGTCTAAAAATACTAAATATACGCGATTAATCCGGTTAAAATAGTTTCATTTAAAATATACCTAAAATTTTATTTTTTTTTATTTAAAATATACCTAAATGGTAGTAAAAAAATCTTCGTCGTCTTATGGCTAATTTTCGGAGCAAGAACCGAGTAGGTCTTTTCAACAGGCAGCTGGGTCCCCGTTAATCATTTTGTAATTAATGATTGACATATTAGTATCTCTATTTGCAATGCATCTTTATATTAAGTAATATAATTCAAATTTACATTACAATAAGAATATTGTAACTAGACCTTTGTATTGTTACCAGATCGTGAAATAAGTAATTCTCATTCTGGGAATCGAACCCACAACTATCGCATTAACAGTTTAGTCAAGATTTGTGTCTGTTTTGCGTGAATAGTATCAGATACTCTTACCGTGACCTTCATTGTATTAAACTGAAGTAAAATAATTTTACCCGAAACTAAGATTTCAAATCAAGAACGTGAAAAAAAATCTGAGAACTTAATTGATCAATTTAAAACTTATTTTTCTTTAAAATAGCAATACCAAAATAATAAAAAAAACATATATAATCACACAATCTTTAATAATAATATACAACTAAATTTAGGCATTGTCTTACTAAATACTAATAATAATACAATTTACAAATTAGCTGTGTCGGCCATTTTGAAAGCGCGACATGAGCCGCGCGTCGTAGATAGTGTTGCCCAACGATATTGATTCTTGTCGATTATCGATTTTCGTCGCCGAAAGAAAAGCTGATGTTTGCGATTGTAACAAACTTCCAGATAATGGTTGAGTTCTGTCTAATCGATATTGTAAATTCTGTTTTTCCATCTGATGGTGTTGTGTTCGTACTGCAAATCGATTTACGTGTACAGGGATGGGCACTACAATTTTGGTTCCAGTTGTTTTGCTGCTATGGCTGCCTGATGCGAGTCCAGCTTTGACTCGTTTCCATTTAGCACGACGGTTTTGGAACCAAATTTTTACCTGTAACAATAAAAAGATTTTTTAAGCCTAGCAGGGGCTGTGCATAGTATTATGTCCTACGGCAATCTANGTTATGTAATTAAATATATATTGTAATGTGTAAAATTGTTAAATATACATATATAAACACTCGCTTAACACCTTAGATCTAAGTAAAATTTTGTAAAATAATGTAAAGTTAAAAACAACATTTTCTTATTATAGGTATTAATTGTATGTAAACAATAATGTAATTAATATGTATGATAAGGAAACTAGATATAATAATGATTTAAAAAAGGGCACGGACCAAGTGTCTGTAGTGTTAAATAATAATAATAAAAAAAACTTCTTATTTTGAATATTAATGAATTATTTGACTTTTGACTTTTGCATGTAATATTTTTGGGTTCAATTTCTGATGTATGGAATGATAGTTACATTTCTTAATTTATATTTTTTATAATTTTGTGTTATATTTGTTCGTTCTGGTAATTTAACGGACATTAAATTTTGTCCCATGGAATGCCAAATTATATAAATGCACAATGAGAAAGATGGGCAAAGTTAAAAAAATACTCTTAAATACAGTAAAACATAAGTCGCGTGGAAAATTTACCTTTTAAAGACACTTTTCTCATTTTATCAATATTTCGTCACTATCAGATAATGTAGGATCCTCTTATTTAGAAATATGGCTGGAGGGATTGTTTTGCAAAATCAGTTCCATGTTATAATAAAAAATAACTGTGTGGCGTACCACATCCGTATTTTGTATGCATAGACGACTATATTCCTAATTTATTCCTTAACTAACAAATTCTTGATTTTGTCCATTAAAAGCAAACAAGAAACACTTTGCTCTTTACATTATTTGCGTAGATAAAGACTAAAGACGTAACATTTGATGTGTTTAGTGTTGTATGGAAGGTAAAAGTCCAATGAGTATTTGAATCGATTCCAAAAACTTATTTTCTAATAGAAAGCTCGTATTCGTATTCTCTGATTTATATAAATGTTATAAATTACTCTACAGCCTTTATTGAATAATTGAGTTGTTTTTGATGAATTTTAATTTATTTATATAGTTCATTAGATTTCCTGAGCAAAATTTCAAAAATTTTACTTGAGTAAAATGTTTTTATCTAAATTTTTTGTAATAAGCGCTAAATAAGTGTCAAATAGTCATTATAATAAAAAAACAATGACTGGCAAACGGTTTTTAAAAGAAAATAATTTTGACTGGGACTTAAAAATAAAATCAGTTAATTCAAAGTAGGTATTTATTGGTAAATTGACCTCGTCTCAGTTCAATTAATAAGTAATTAACAAAATACAGTGAGTAATAACTTGCTTGGGTTTATGTTTTATATGAGAAAAAAATTAAATATTTATACTGATGAATTTTTGAGACGTTGCGTGTTGACTGGTAGATCCTAACGTCTCGTTTTGTCTACCAGAGGAAGAAATTGAGAAGTACTTTAATATTCATTCCATTGAGCGGGGATTGACCCCACAATTATAGTCAGACATTGCCTCACTGCGCCACGACGAATTCAAAAATTGTTAAGTCGCATTAATAAAAAAATGATGAAATGAGCTTAAAGTGAAAAATAGAATTCAACATTAAGACATCTAATATTTGTAAATAAAAAAATAATATAACTACCTGCACTTCACTCAATTTCAACGCAGACGCTATTTGTGACCTCTCTGTGAGACTCAAATATTTTTTTGCGTGGAACTCTCGCTCCAACTCCAATAGTTGCTCCGATGTGAACGCAGTTCTTCTTCTCCTCGCTTTATTTTCTCTCGGTGTGTCTGTGTCCTCTTGATCTGCTTCAGATTCGTTACCTGTCAATAAGTTACTTGAGTTACTATTTTTCAAAGAATATTTTTACTCGATAGTTACTTAAACTATAACGAGTTTGGTTATATTTGTTCCCCACATACGCCTCGTAATTGATTGGCAAAATATAGATATTAAATAAATAAATAATAGTTTATTAATCAAGTTTCTTACAAAATCCACTAGTGATTGGAGCCTCCTTTGAAGCAATAAGAGCAAATAGAGTGCATAAAGACGATATGTACATATAATAACAAATATCGGAATACTTATAGTGGTACAGAAAATATGCCTATTATGCGATAAGTGTAGTCGTAACACTGAGTTTAGATATTCTACTTACAACAAATTATCTATTAATACCAATCAGCGTATATAGAATATATACTTAGATTTTAATATATATACTTGGATATTACTACATTTTTCATAAATAAATTTTTAAATTAAGCAATATGTGAAGATACAAAAAGTATAATTATATTACAATTCCTTGTGTATATTTCACGAGAGTTTCTGCATCGAATAATAATTAAATAAAAGCCATTTATTAAAAGGATAAGATCTTTCGACATTTTTAAAGCTTTACAGAAAAGTTACTTTAAGTTACAATTTCGACGTTTTGACATTGACGTATCCGGAAAATGGAGTTTGTTATTTAAGCTCTCGTCATGCATATCAAAGTTTCAATTTCAATATTTTAAAATTTGTAAACGTAAAGTAAACTTGTAAGATAAAATATATTTTTTTGTTTGGAGTATTCTAATAGTTATTATAAAGTGGCAAAAGATTTTTTTTTATTTTTACGGATCTTTCATATTTGGTGTTTATATACATACTAGAGGGCGCGCGCGGCTTCACCCGCTTATTAGGAGTGAATTCTAAAAAACCACGAACCACGTGTTCAATAAAATATTTTTAACAGTCTGAATTTAAATTTTTATAAAAATCGGTGGTAATTTAAAGTTTTCTCCATATAAACTTTCAACCCCTTATTTGAACCCTTAGGGGGTGAATTCTTAAAAACCATGAAACACGTGTTCAATGAAATATTTTTAAGAGTCTGAATTTCAAATTTTATAAAAATCGGTACAGATTAAATTTTTTTTCCATACAAACTTTCAACCCCTATTTCATCCCTTTAGGGTTAAAATTTTTCAAATTTCCTTCTTAGTGGATGTCCAGAATATGAAAATAAACATCTGTCCAAATTTCACGTTTCTACCATCAGCGGTTACGGCACTGCGTGCGTCTTATCTCAGTCAGTCAGCACAAGTCCTTTTATATATATAGATATTTATATCGCCTATTCCTTTAAATTATTTTTGACACATGGTTAGGCAAAAATATAAAAGTAACTAATCTGATTTTTGGAATTGCCAATTAGTAAATAAACAAAAGAAAGCTAGATTCATTCTCTTCATAATATTAGTGAATTCGTAAATTGATTACTTTAGATAGAAAAGGTCGTCAAACTGCGTTGTCAGAGATGAAGCCATCAAATAAACGATAAAAAACGCTGCTGAATCAGCGCCACGCCTTGGCGATGTTTCGGACGCGATTGGTCTTCATGCTGACACTGATAACGTTTGATTTGATTGGATTTTTTTACACTATAACCATAATTTATTTTGGGCTTTATTTAAGTATTTTTATTTTTGTATTAAATTTTTTAAACCTTTGAGGCCAGTTGTGGCGCAGTGGCACAACGTGTGACTTAAAACAGATTGGTTGTGGGTTCGATCCCCACTCGAGGAGATGAAATATTTACTTAAATTTATATTTTCATTTTTTCGCTCTGGTGTCTAGGCAAAGCGCGACGTTGAGTTCTGCCACTCAACACGCAGTGCCTCCAGAATTCGGCAGGAAGTGGGGAACGGAGTGTCTTAACACTAGGTTACCTCTGCCTACCCTGCTGTATGCGGGATACAGCGTGAAGCTAATTTAATTTAATTTTTATTTAATGTTTACACCTTTGGTAATATAATTATGATATGATTGAGATTATTAGCTTAGTATCAGACTGTAATCGCGATGGTTGTGGTTTTGATCTAAACTCGGTAGGATTTATTATTTTCATTTTGTCACTCTGGCCAGTTAACTTTCCGCAATCAACTTAAAAATAATATTTAGGAGATCCACTGAGTTAAACCAAGTACATTATGTATTAAACCGTTAGCTTACAAAGCTTTACAAATAATCCTAGTCATAATCTCGCTTTTTTACAATCCTTGACACCCTACCATAATATTACCGTGGGGTGAATACGTATCAATATATTCACTTAAAAGAAAATCCTGTTGAAACACATTAACATCAATCCATTTGTTTTATCATTATCACGAACAAATATAGAAAAATATAGGAAAACATAATTTAAAAATTTTTTTATTGTTTTATACAACATTTTGGCTCATCAATCATAATATGCCTAACTATTAAAAAATATTTATACATCGCGTTACAACTGTGGTGTTGGTTCCTCTATTCAATTGTGGTGGAGGTTGAAGCCTTGTGAGATGGATACTGTGACCAATCCGTACGTAGGTACGCGATAAAAAAAATAAGTTTACATACATATATAGAATAATAAACAACTTAATACAAAGTTATAATTAAAATCTCAGACTGTCCAATGTCGGGTACATTTAACTATCTGAGGTTACGAAAACATTGTATTTCAATAAGTTTATTCTATTAGAAATAGCAGGTAAGTACATAAAAAAATCAGCTTCACGCTGTATCCCGCACATAGCAGGGTAGGCAAAGGAAAACTATTGTGAAGACACTCTGTTTTCTACTTTTCGCCGGAGGATTCTGGAGGTATTGCGTGTGGATGTGCAGAGGTGGAACTCACAGCTGCGCTTTGCCTCGACACCAGAGCAACGAAATAAAATATAAATTAATATAAATGTATGATTTCCTTGAGTGTGGATCGAATCCACAACCAATCGCGTTTACAGTCACACTCTGTGCACCTGCTCCACGACTGGCATAACAGATTCTTAAAAAATTGCTAAAATTAACTCAATATTATAATAAATAACGCTAAAAACAAATTACTACTTATAACGTATATAAACTATATAATCATCAAATATAAAATAAAAATAATTTGAAAACTCAACACGTCCTTGAGGGACATAATATTCGAACTTCACTATAAGATGTTAAATTAAATCAACTATAGTAATAAACACAAATAAATGCAACAAATGCGCAACGTGAAAGAAACGAGACGATTTTCGTAGAATCTTAATCGAATAATCGACAAGTGTCAATGCGATTCGGTTTCAATTTCCATGTAAACAGCCAAATAAAGATACCTCACCATAAACACATTATTTTTGTTACAACAACTACTGACAGTTATCGTGTTAAATGTAGTGAAAAAATAGAATAACTTTTGAAATTTGAACTTTATATCAATGTAAATAAGTATTTATGTATTCGTGAACAAATAAAGTTCCCGCCATGTCTGCGATCAGAATTTAAAATTCGAATAAATAGTGCGTTCGAAAGCGGCGAAGTTAAATCGATTGAACCTTTAAATGTGCGAGTGTGTAGATAAGCGATAACATCACTAATGTCGGTCACGTTTTGCGTTCGTTTAAATTTTTCACACTGACGGAAAGTGTTGTTGTTTTTAAAACATAAAAATGTTAAAAATATTTGTTTATTCTTTTTTCTTTTATGCTTACAAATGAGAACGTTATGTATATTTTTTAAATAAAAAATATTATTATATATTATTATTAGAGGTGGAGATGGGGCTTATATATACCATACACACTTTATAATCTATACTAATCTATAAAACTAAAAAGTATGCTGGGTCGAACGCACTAAACTAGTTTGAATTGAACATTTTTTCATGTTACGACGAGGGCGAAGCCGCACGAAAAGCTAGTTATAATATAACATGAATCATTTTATCAATGATATTTTAGACTCAATTTAGATGTAGGTTCTACTACCACACACAATGAAGTGAAATAAACCTAGTTGGAATGCTATTAAAGATATTAATATCAATATATTTTAAAATCATTGGTTCCTACTAATAAACAAAAAAAATAGGTATCCTTCTTATTCAAATTTTAACGAATAGCCAATACTCAATATTTTTAATAATAACAAAATATAATAGCAAACTCTTTTCTAGTTTGCTCAAAATTCCGTCAATGTTGGTATTGTTCAAGTATAAAGTTAATTTAGGGTTGGCTCTGCTGGGACTCGGGGAAATCCCTTGGGACTCTTGTGATTGCAATCCGACGGCACTATTCGACACTCACACTCGAAATTCGATACGCTCGTAAATAGTATCGATTCACTGAGATTTATGAATCTAACTACATTTAAGTTGCAGCTAGATTTATTTGTGACAATGATACCTCTGAAACTGACCGGAGCATTTTATTCTCAATCCGTGTTTTAATTTATAAAATTATTAGGTAATTTAGTAATAACACACAAACGTCTTTTTACAACTTTTTTAAATTGTGTTATAAAACCTTCTTGGACCTGATTTCTGGGACCCTATTGTAAAAGCGTACACATTGTCCCACAAAAGAATTACGGGTTGGATGTTATCGAATTACAGGCGGAATATTAAATACCTACATCACCGATATTGGTAAGGTAGAAAAATGACCTTATAGGTATATGCGATATAAAATGTCTCTATGAAAAAAAATGCTGAAAGAGAATAAATTTATTAATAGGTCACGGTCGACAGAATACAAAACCTGCATGCCATATTTATTCAAATATTACAAAGATGAAGCGTTTATTTGGTTGAACGTTCTTATCTCAGGAACTTATGGATTGTCCAATTATCGAAGAATAATTGAATTTATATTATAATATCAGGTTAATAGTTTCGATGTAACCAACTATATCAGCAGGCAGGGTTACTTCGAGTACAGCACATATTGCTTTAGTTTCTAATTTAGATCTTAGTTATTTAATTTTGTATTGCACTATATTATGTAAAAAAAATAGTTTAATTGAGGCCAGTCGTGGCGCAGCGGCACGAGGTGTGACTGTAAAACCAACTGGTTGTGGGTTCGATCCCCACTCGAGGAGGTGAACTATTTACTTAAATTTATATTTCCATTTCTGCGCTCTGGTGTCGAGGTTAAGCGCGGCGTTGAGTTCTGCCACTCAACACGCAATGCCTCCAGAATTCGGCAGAAAGTGGGGAACGGAGTGTCTTAACACTAGGTTCCCTCTGCCTACCCTGCTGTGTGCGGGATACAGCGTGAAGCTGAATAATAATAATATAATAATTATATAGTTTAAATTTTTACCTCACCAAGTAAATTGGATTTCGGATGTAAGCTACATGTTAAATACAATAAGTCATGTTTTTTCACCTTTTGACATCTCGCCCTTTTAACTTGTAAATGACAGCTGTCACCTTGTTACGGTGCTTCCCGCCAAAATTATTGTACGACATCGACAACGTTTAGAAATGACGATTTCACGCCACAGATGCGTTCTAGTGGCGTGACAATTTTATCTTTGCGTCACTAATCCGTTTAATAATGTGATTTTGAAAAATAATTGCCGTGAAATACCTAGTTCAATGTGCTTTAGCGATTTTAGAAAAATATATTGGTTGTTGTTATCTTAAATTTATTAATATCAAGATTTTGGTGATTAAGTTATTTCTCTCATAATTCATTAAGGCATAGTAGACGTGACATTGGCGAAGTAAATTGCGTTCAACTGGCACTTTCGAAACACCGCATAAGAAGAGCTGAACCAAGCTGAATGACTTGTTTATTTCACATGGATTTTCCTCCGAGACGATTCCCCGATTTTGATCTATTTCAAAAAAAGAAAATTCGCAATTTGAATGAATTTGCTTTGTATGTTTTAACGCGTTTCCTTCATCAATAATATAATTGGTAATTATGAGTTTTAATGATTGTTTTTTCTAAGGTAAATCGTGTTTCAGAGGTGGCCATAAATAAATCTTATGGCCATTACTTCAATACTTTTTAAAAGCTACAAAAAGATGTAAAGGTATTTGATGTAATTATGTGTATTAAATTTATTTATATAATATTTTTTAATTTATGTACTGTATTTAGATGTAAATTAGATTGTAAGTAGATATAAAAGCCGTCAAAAAGCCAGTAAATTAAAAAAAAACAAGCCAAATGCGGATCGAACTCGCGCACGAAGGGTTCCATACAATTATCTATAAAAACGGTAAAATAAATCACTTTCGTTGTATGGGAGCTCACTAAATATTCATTTTATTCTTGTAGTTTTAGTATGTGTTGTTATATAGCCCCTATAAAAATATATTATTTGTGAAAACAATTGTATGACTATCACGGTTCATGAGTTAAATTCTGGTGACCGATGGACAAAGAGAACGCACAAACGAACGCACGGACAGACAGCGTATTCTTAGTAACAGGATCTAGCTTTACACTTTGAGTACCGAACCCTATAAAAACAATGTTAAAAGTAGAAGATAATACTTTAAGGACTATTAAACATATTTAACGAAATTATTGATTACTTACTTACTACTTGTATGTATGTATGTTTACTGATTAATATTCTTTTTGGGGTCGGTGCCAGCAATGGCAAAAATAACGTCAATTAGCATTGACACATAACTACAAAATACTCCGAACAAAAAAAATCGAAATAAAATGTTTAAATAAATTAATTGTTTAATATCCTTAAAACACAGTTTTTTCGACAGGACACATTCACACGCCCCTGCGCCACGACGGCCGTAAAACTCCTACAGGCCTAAGTCATAATGTACGCATCGCAATTGTTCCTTATATTTTTAAACAATTACTAAAATGTAATTACATAAAAACCGGTTAAGTGCAAGTCATCCACCGAGGCTTACGAACCAATTTAAGGATTGTGAATACTTCCCATTGGGGAAGTGCAACTTATGAAATTGAAAACTTAGGTAAATTTGCGGGCATATCTGACTCATTTTGTATAAAATAATTGTAGATTCTCGGTAAGTACCCTATACGTTTTGATGACGCGGCTAATTTCATACAATATGCGACAAAATAGATGCATAAATGCTCTTATCTTTTGATGTCGTTGACTTTCCGTTTTTAGGGTTCCCTTTTTGCACTTCAAGGTACGGAGCCCTAATATGCTCTAAACATAACTTCTAGACTATGCTTTTTAGTTTCATGCTGTACTCCGCGTATAGGTAGAGGGAACCTAGCGCTGAGACACTTCGTTCCCATTAAGACACTTCCATTCCTCACTTTCCATAGTACCCAGGAATGCGTCTTGAGTGGCGGAACTTAACGACGTGTTTTGCCTTGTTACCGTTCTGGTAATGCCTTCAAAATTCGGCAATAAGTTGGGAACGGAAGTGCCTTAATGGGAACGGATTGTCATAACAATGTGTTCTCAGGTTCTATTTGTGCATATTCGGTACAGGAAAGGTAAAAATATCTAGCAACAATGAGACACTTCGTTCTCTACTTATTTGGGTATTAAAATAACAATAACTTTTAATATAATAGTTATATAATTGCAGTTCTCAAATTTTAGTACATATGTAAATTATGCATTAGTGCTTAAAATATCTAAGTTACAAAAAAACAAATAACCTACCCTAATATTACACAGGGAGAAAGACTAGTTTTTTTGTATAGATATAATAACTTGTTTTTACCGACTTCAAGAAAAGGAGGTTATCAGTTTCATCTATGCACGTAATATTGTAGAAGTTGGGAAATATTTCAGTAAGATGATTACGCTTCAAGTACGTGTGACAAATTTGATAGTAGTATGTGTGTTTATATGATTTTCTGTTTTGTTGAACAATAACCATTAAGTAAAATAAATAAATCAAATAAATCAGTTTCACGCTGTATGTGTGCGGGACACAGCAGGGTAGGCAGAGGGAACCTAGTGTAAAGATGCTCCATTCCCCACTTTCTGGCATCAATTATAGGTACCTATTGCTGGTCATCAACCTATTAAATTGCGAATAAATACCTAAACAAAAATTGCCTACCTTGTGTGTTATCTTCTCCGCCATCACTCTCCATTTCACTCCCAACACTAACTGGACTCTCTCTTTTTTCTTCACTACTAGCTTGAACTGGCGGCTGTCCAAACATCCTCAAAAACGGTTCAGGATAACCCAATAAGAACGGAAAATTATTTTGTTGTAAAAACGGCGTGTTTAAATAATATCTCATCCTGTTAATACCATCCAGCCTCTCATTTTCTTCATCTTCAGAATTTTTATTATCTGTTATACTATTTTCAATATCGATTTCAGGTGATTTTCTGTCGCCAATCAACGATTCTATCGAGAACGGCTTCGGCGCCTTCTTTTTTATTTGTGAATCTAATTCCGACATTGCACTAGATATATATTTTATAAATTTTAAATCATTTATTAACTATTTTTTATTAAATTCACCGAGCACAACACTCGCGTTTTGTTTTTTTTTTGTAATTTGATATTATGTGGCACGCGTCCGCACTGTGCGCATCGTAGTGATGTACTACGGCCCGCCACGCCCACATACGGGGTGTAGACATGGAGTAATATTATTTTATTAATGCCTCTGCTAAGCGAACATAAGCTTTATCACTGCAGTCGTAACTACACGGTCATTATGGGACGGCTTAGCTCAAGAAAATCCTATAGCAATCTCTGTGTTAAGAATTGACGTTTTATTCCCAAGAAATAAAAGTTACAGTTCGATGGCTGTATGTTTTAGTATCGTTGACCTTAAAAAAAATAAAAAGTTGCTTATTTCGACTGAATAAGTTTTCATTTCGATTAATCATTTGCTATAAGTTAAATCATTACGTATCTACATCACTAATGATTGTGATTATTTGACTTAACGTTGGAAAGAGATAGGTATATGTTTTTTGTATGTGATAGTAAGAGACAGATGTATAGACATTTGTGACCGCTGTGTACACGAGTAATTGGTGCTCAGTTGCCAAAGTCAGCATTTTGAATAAGTTCATCGTCTTGTGCTTTCTTCAGTCTATTTTCTGAATATTTCTGGATCACTATTTTTGTTTTGTTATGACTTTAATGTCGATTGCAGCTATTATATCTATTATAACTATTTATACAAAGTAAGTACAATCCACTATCGATAACTTGAAACAAGTATTGTTCTCGTAAAAAAAAATCTCTATCTTTAAAATCTCTATATTTAGAATTTTAACCTTTTCCCTTGAAAAATAATTGATAAATTAAATAAAACGGATATTAATTAATTGAGGGAATTTTTCTATTGCAGGAAGGCATAATACACGCAATAATTTTTCCAGATTTAGGTACATACTCTACCTATACTACCTAAGTCTATACATTAGATACTCCACCTATTCTACATATACTATCTCTACCTGTACCGAGTTTGAATTTGTTGTCATAAGTTGAATTGTTTTTTTTTTTAACAAACATTTACAAATTCGACGATTTATGATTTAAAGAACAAATTTCAATTCAGCTCTTATAATTTGGAACTCATGGGTATTTGTTTTTTTTCCTACCTTCACGTACTTATAAAATAATCCTGTAAAGGATAATTGATATACGATTTATATTTAGTATCTTACACGTTTGTGACGGAACTATGGTGTTAGCCATGCATAGATAGGAATAAGTTTTTAAAATTTATGAAAAAATTTTAAAGAAGGAACTGAGAAATAAAGACTAGGTATGTATTTCAAATAATTATTGTTAGTTCTTAAAAAGTAAATATATTTGTGCTTTGGCACTCTGAATTCTAATGTACAAGTACCTACGAATAGTGCCTGTAGGCACTAAATATCACCTTCCCCAAGAGTTACAAAGAAGACTATATTACAGATTTATTGACACTCCATTATCCATTATCCAAATTTGGATCGAACCCACAACCAACTCTCTTAAACCTAACGATAAAATTTTCTTAATATTAAGTAAGGTAGTAAAAAATCTACCCTTAGATATGGTAAACT
This sequence comes from Heliconius hermathena, assembly GCA_013403705.1. Taxonomy (NCBI): domain Eukaryota; kingdom Metazoa; phylum Arthropoda; class Insecta; order Lepidoptera; family Nymphalidae; genus Heliconius; species Heliconius hermathena. The sequence continues at coordinate 341,000 of JAAIXJ010000172.1, forward strand.
GGCTCGTTCAAACGCACCCGCAGTCATTAGACAGCAATTTACCCCCAAACACCCTTAAATTGATTGTGGCCATTCCTCAACGGGGTCGTTAGATGAAATCTTATATAAACGTTAGTAATGATCTTTTTTTTATTCTGTAACTAGTAAGTTATAGAATAAATAATCTAGGTTAGTTGTGGAGCAGGGGTACAAGCGTGTAACTGTAAGGTTGTGGATTCGATTCTTACTAGAGGAAATGAAATAGATCTTTAATATTTTTATTTCCTATAAAAAACTAATAAGTTATAAGCATACCAGTAGATCGTATAATGGTACAGTTGTGTATTCAAAGTACAGTTTACTTTGTATCTCGCATATATAACAAAATAAGCAGGAGGAGACTAAAAAGTTAATAAACTGATATTTTATGGACGTATCGTGTTATTTATTTAATCTGTTTTATATCAGTACTTCCTATACATATATATGAGGCCAGTCGTGGTGCAGGGGCACAAAGTGTGACCGTAAACATGACTGATTGTGGATTCGATTCCCCCTCGAAGAAATGAAATATTTATTTATATTTTCATATCTTCGCTTTCGTTTCCTCTACCTACCCTGCTGTGTGCGGGATACAGCGTGAAGCTGATTTTTTTTTATTTTATATACCTAGACTTACAACATATATTGTATATCTATGAAAATATTTATATTTACACAGTGGCGAAGCTAGGGTATTTGCTGCCTGGTGCAGCTTAGGACTTGATGCCCTTTAAAATGGTCAAAATAATTTCAGATTTCAAAACACAGTAGAGTAGATATATAATTTTTTATTGCTTCAAAACTATAATAACTATATATAAGTTATAACATTAGATTTTGGTAAAAATTATTGCAAACATTTAAAAAAGGACGTTACGCGCTTTTTGACTAGCAAAGTATCGATTAGTTCACGTTCGATTGACATGATAGCGAGATTGTATTTTTCATTTTCATTCTCTCATTTTTCTTGTACATTTCTTGATTCTTGATTGAAAAAAAATTAGAAGAATTGATCGTAGACTTTGATGCCCCTTTCCTTTCGATGCCCCGTGCGTCTGCACCGCTCGCACGCCCCCAGCTACGCCACTGTATTTACATAAAGTATCTCTATAAAGAAAGCCTAAAGTGTTAGCTATAGTTATTTTCACTCGTCACGACTATGTCAGTGATTGGCACGAGCCTGGCAGAGAAAGGCACCTGTCCATTAAACTCAATAAAGATATACAGCGTGTTAAGATGTCGCGATAAACGCAAAACGACCGGCCGCCTATTGACATAAATTGTCACCCTGTATACTGGGCGAGAATAGCAATGAATACTTACCAAGTAAATATATTTATTTAGTTTTCGCTATACACTAGTGTTTTATTTGTGACTTTGTTCGCTTGGAGTACCTAGTGTAATATGAATGTTTTATACATTTGAATTTTCGTCTTGAATTAGTGAAAATCACATTAAAATCCGTTGCGTAGTTTCTGAGATTTATATAGATATATAGACATGCGTACATCGGTACACATATGATACTTTACCATTATGTCTGTGATAAGATATATATTTGAGGCCAGTCGTGGTGCACAGGCGTGCGACTGCAAACGCGACGGCTTGTGGGTTCGATTCCCAGCCGAGGACATGAAACATTAAATATTTTTATTTTTACGCTTTGGTAACCAGGCAAAGCGCGGAGTTAATTTCCATCACGCAGACATGTGAGGCATTCCTCACAAATTCGGCGGAAAGTGGAGAACAGAAGTGCTTTAATGGGGGACCAAGTGTCTTAATACTAGGTTCCCAAGTTCCCTCTGAGTACAGCATGAAACTAAAAAAAACATCTAAATTGAACCAACCACGACTGAGTAACTATGGAATATCTACGTAGATTGTCAAAACCAATTTCCGTATTTAATTTATCATATAGCAGCCGTGGCGCTATAATGATCTATTGTGTTTATTTTATGTCCAAATAACAATGCAAAGTGTAAACCTAATTTGCGAGGCTAATACTGTCCTGAGAAACCGAAACGAGACTCGACTGATAACAAGGATAGGAGGTTTTATTAAAAACCCCTAGATGCTCTGATTTATTTGAATTTTGAACTATATTCAAGTAGGCGCTCGGTAAATAGGCCTAACTAAATGTGTAATTAGTTTAAATTTGGAAAAAGTATTCGCTTCACTTCACAGGAATTTAGTGTTAAGACACTCTATTCTCCATTTTTCCGCCTTTTTTAGGAACTCAACAGTGTCCTTCGAGTTGTTACCAGCGCGAGGAAATCCAAGTGGGAATTAAACTCACAGCTGTTTCTTTTACAGTCATTTGCAGTACCGCACGACGGCCATCGTAAAAAAATAATAAACGTTTATTATAACAATAATAATAAAACTTAATTTCAAATTTTTGGTCCGTATAATTTTTGTTAGATAGTAGATAAATTGCTTAACTTAGTAACATTGTTGTTTGTATGAATATTATTCTAGTACCACTAGAGTAGGCTTTTCATTTTAAATATCTTGAGTGTTCCTATGAACCTATTTATTGTGGAAGCGATGGACTTACGCATACGCATAATTGCATAAAAAATCTAAATTATTAATAGATAATCATATTACAGACTAGTTGTCGTTGGTAACTTCGTTTGCACGCACACTTTATGACAGTTCGTTTGAACTGTCATAAAGTGTATTAAATTCATTGAGACACCGTGTTGAGTGACGGAACTCAACGCTGAGCTTTTTCTTATTACCAGAGAGAGTAAAATATGTTAAACACTAGTGGTTGTATCATAAGCATTTACGAGGGATACAATGTGAACATAGAAAAATCAAATGTTTTAGATTAAATTTATAGGGTTCCGTAGCCAAACGATAAGACGGGACCCTATTACTAAGACTCCGCTGTCTGTCTGGCCGTCTGTCACCAGGCTGCATCTTACGGACCTTGCTAGTTGAAATTTTCACAGATAATGTATTTTAGTTGGCGAATAAAATAAATATTTAACAAATTTGTTGTGTGGGAGCCCCACACAATAAATATGACATTTTTCGTTGAGACAGTTTAAATATAAAACGTTTTTGTACGGAACCCTTAGTGCAAGAGTCCTACTCGCACTTTTTATAGGTATATCAACGGGAAATGCTCATAACGCTGAACCTTTTCTTTCACTCGGTATAATATTTTTAAATATTATCTTAAGATAGGCCCCTTTTTAATTTGATAAGACTTAAGCTTATTTATTAAGCTTACAACGTATCTCTTATGCTAAATTATTTTAAATCTCACCTTAGTCTATGTTTTTTTCCTTATGGCGCTAAAACTAAAAGTCTTTGTTCTAATCCGAATAGACAGCTACATAGTAAATACTTTTAAGAACTCTATAATGTAAGTGAATATATTTAAATGACTGAATATATGAGTTCTTTTACTTAAACACAAGGCACAAGCGTACGACTGTATAAGCGGCGTTGTAGGTTCGATTACTGAGGGCAAGAAATATTTAAAAATTTTATTTCTTCTCTCTGGTTCCTCACAAACACAATGCCTCGGTGGTGCCATAGCATTCAGTGGAAAGCGGTCTTGCCTAATGGGAACCGAGCAATTTATACTAGGCTTACAGGTTCCTTCTGCTTACCCTATTACGTGCGGGATACAACGTAAAAAAATATAAAACGAATTTTTTTGTTCTACTTCCACATATTTTATATATTTTGTTCCGTAGATACTAGTTATTAACCAAAAACACAACTCAACATAACTTCCGACGGATAAATTAACTGATTCAAAGACAAATTTAACGCATATCTAACTAATACTATAAATAGTTAAAGCTATACATATATAACTATTTAAAGAAAAAAACCAAATGACAAATGTTTAAATTCGTTAGGGAGGTTTTTGGTAGATACTTAGCTAACTTATATGAAAAAAAAACTAAACCATAGTTACCGGTCGGAGGCAAAGCGCGGCGTGGATTTCCGCCATTCAATGCCTCCAGAACTCGGCGGAAAGTGGGCAACGGAGTGTCTTAAAACTAGGTTCCTTCTGCCTAACCTCCTGTGTGCGGGATACACCGTGAAGCTGATATAATTTTAATTTGATTTTAACTAACCGGTCGTCGTTTGAACCGAGTATATCCTTTAGTAGTAAGAAGTAATAAGTAGAATTTTGACGTAATTTCCTTTTTCTGTGTGTATCCCGCATATCTATACCTAGAAGGTAATATAAATAGTGTTAAGACACAACGTCCTTTATTTTCAAATATGTCCAATTTTCGAGACATTGTATGTTAAGGAATTTTATGCCGCGCTTTGTCTTGTTACCAGAGCGAAGAAATGAAATTCATTGTCTCGAGGGGAAATCGAACCCACAGTCGTCACGTTTACAGTCAGGGTTGTGCTGCTGTTCCAAGACGGCCATAACAATAAAATATAATGAAATAACCGCACACAGCAGGGTAGACAGAGGGAACCTAGTGTTAAGACATTATTTCTCTAAAGATAACAAAAGCCCCATTCCCAAAACAAACACACACAGATTAAAAGAACACAAAATTAGATGCGCATTAAACAAATTATGCAAACACTGAAGCCCTTAGAGGACAAACTAAATCGTCCCCCCATTAATACAAACCATTAGTGATCCATAAATTCACATAATAAAATAATCATTTCTATAATTCATTTAAATTTCTAACAAACTTAATGTCGCCATAAAATTAAATATTAAAATGGAATTAATAGTCTGTGAACGAAAAACGCGGGATAACGACTTTATTTTCCATCTCTTTCGCATGTTGTCTAATTTCTAATGAGTGAAAGAGACAGCGATATGTCTGTTCGTTCTATTAAAATCTTTCTGCCATAAGTAATGAGCGCCGTCACGCCCAGCAATCACGAATCTGTGATGTCATTGGTTGGTTATGATGATGATACTTTTTTTTTGAACGAGCAATTTACTTTCATTATGACTGTGATTTTATTTTTTTTGGCTTTACGCTGTGTCCAGCACGTAGCAGGATAAATAGAGAAAATACAGTGCTTAGACACTACATTTCTAAAGCAACCTTGATTCTTCGAGATACTGCGTGTTGCTTAGCGGAACACAACGCCACGATTTGCCTCAATACCACTGAGAAAAAATGAAAATATTAAATATTCCATATCCTCGAGTGGGAATCGAATTCACAACCTGTCGCATTTAGTGACACGGCTGACCTCAATAATTTTTCGTAATTACTTCTTAAATTTACTTTTTTCATATAGGTTTTTTCTAAAATTTATTTAGCAATAAAAATTCAAGAGCCATTAGACAGGGTGCCATTTTGTAATTTTTACTAGCAGTCCATTGTTTAGCCCCTTAGGAATCAGGAGTTGATGTCAAAATGACAGGACTCAAAATCGCGGGACTTTGAGAGATGTGACTAATTGCTTAGAAGTCAGTAAAGCGGAAACTTTATGTCGAATGCCACTCGTTTAAGTGTAGAAATTGAATAAATTATTGATAGGGAAGTAGTTTTTTTTTAAAAAAACACATTTTTCTACGCTTACCTAATGCTATAAATTATATGAGAATAAACTTGAGTAGTGGACTAGTAATATCTGAAGAGTTCTACTATTCAGGCCCTCTCTCCATCATCAGTCCAGCTCGATGACACCATATCAGTGTACTGATAAGTATACCTAATGGTGAATACTTAATCCAAAATTATAAAATCATCTAATCATTATAAATATTGAGTCGCCAGTCGTGGCGCAGGACACAAGTACCTATGTGACTATAAACGCGACCGGTTGTGCGTTCAATCCGCACTCGGGGAAATAAAATATTTAATATTTCCATTTTTCCTTTCTGGTATAGAGTTAAAGCGCGGCGTTGAGTTCCGCCACGTAACACGCCATGCGTCCAGAATTCTGAAAATGGGGCCCCCATTTTTAGAGTTCCTTAACACTAGGTTCCTTCTGCATACCATATAAATATTATCAGATTACCGTACAGCCCATGATAACTTGTGCAAATTGGAAAGTCTTTACGAGCAATATTCTAAAGTCTTATCGACCAACACAAAACAATTATTTTCATTTTCTCGGCTTCTTAAAACAAAGTTATAATTAAGGTAGGTGTGAGGCCAGTCGTGGCGCAGCGGCACGAGGTGTGACTGTAAAACCGAATGGTTGTGGGTTCGATCCCCACGCGAGGAGATGACATATTTACTTAAATTTATATTTCCATTTCTTTGTTCTGGTGTTGAGGTTAAGCGCGGCGTTGAGTTCTGCCACTCAACACGCAATGCCTCCAGAATTCGGCAGAAAGTGGGGAATGGGAGTGTCTTAACACTAGGTTCCCTCTGCCTGCCTCTCTCTGTGTGCGGGATACAGCGTGAAGCGGGTTTTTGATTTAAGTTAGGTACTGAATAGCAAAATAATAGCAAAGCACATATATTAATGTCTTTAAAAATGACCGGAAAGTAGCTGACGGAGTGTCTCAACTCTATGCAACATTTTCTGTGTTTCCATATTATTATTAAAGGATTCGTAAAGGTACTATAAACGCAAACTTTCTGAGTTGAATTCCCACTTTAAAAAATACAGTCTACACAAACTATATTATCAAAAATATGTTTTGATAATTATTTGAAATCGAAATCGAAAGTAGCAGAGTGAGTAATTATTAAAAAATATTTGTTAAATAAAATATATTGCATTTATAAAAACTTTATTTTGCCCAACAACTTAAATAAAAACTATAAAACTACTGAGCCATTACGTTAAATTTAATAAATTCATAAATTTCTACAACTCTAATATTATAATAGCGTCTCAAAGTTAAATCCCCTCGCTATTGACTTCCATTATGAATTTGCATAAGCAACATCAAAAGCACATCACTAGAACATTTAAATGCACCCCAACGTATCAAATTGGCACGTCACTATACACTTAACACGTCACTCATCGTGTTACAGTTATTGAGAATGGCTAAACTTAAAAAAAATTGTACCTTCACGGTGTAAGCAGTAAGTAGAGAGAACCTAGTGTTGAGACACTCCGTTTCCCTCTTTCTGTCCAACTTTTGGGACATTGAGTAGTGAAACTCAATGCCGCATTTTGTTTTAACAGCAGAGCGATGAAATAAAAATAAAGCAGTCCCTCGAGCAGGAGTCCATTTCCGTCGCGTTAACAGTCAGACGCTGGGCCGTGGGCTGTCACTCGATAGGTTTCGTAAGATAAGCACAAATTATTTACTGTACATTTAAATAGGCGTTGGTTCCTTAACCTTAAATTGAATAAAAATAACGTATTGCTAGATTCTTCTAAAAGGCAATAATAATAATTTAAGTTCACCATCTTCCGTCGAATTCTGGAGGCATTGCGTGTTGGATGGCAGAACTCAACGTCATGCTAGGGATTGAACCTACACCCAACCGCGTTTACATTCACACACTTGTGCCCGTGCTCCACTACTGGCCTCATGTAGTACATACTTATGTGATATTAATAATCTATACCGACTTGATTGGTTTTTGTTTATAAGCTTTTATGTTTTAGAATTTATTAATAACTTAAAAGTATTCTTTATTTCTTTGAAAATAAAACAAAAATTAAAAAAAAATAGATACGTGACTATCTAACGACAGCGCTAGTTAACTCTAATAACCTTTGGCGTAGTGTAGACACCTGATTACTGTCACCAATCATTATTTAAGTATCATTAACGTCTAATTACTGAAGTGTCTATCGTCATGTTCCTGGTGAAGAATTGATTTGATGAAAACGAAGTTATAATTAGACTTAAAACAGCTTCACGCTTTTGTTCCATAGCGTTGTAGGCTGAGGGAACCTAGTGTTAAGCTTAAGACACTTCGTAAAGCACTTTACTTAGATTTTTCAAGACATTATGTGTCTGTTGGTGAACTCAAGTAATATTAAATATTTCATCCCCCCGAGTGGGAATCGAATCCATAATCGCCGCGCTTACAGTTGCACGCTTATAGCCATGTGCCACGATGGGAACTCTTCTCTAAACTTCTGAACGAACTGTACATTATAAATACAAAACAAATTTACAATTTATGAACATAAATTTAATAATTCATACACACAAAACAGCAAGGCTATAAATAAAAATAATTTAAGTACGGTATCTGTGGTTAAATAGCGCGCAATATTTAATCTGTGTCAAGATAATTTGGCGCGCTGTCACGACGGAAGGGGCGTGGCGGGTTCCGTTTTAGAAGCGAGATCCATTACGTGAAGCTACCCTCATATTACGGGTTTGCGGTGAGTTTGAGTGAAATTATTTTATTTATACACATTATGTGTTTGCTTTTTATATAAGTACTACCGGACCCGCACGGCTTCGCCCGCTTGATCTATACGGATATTTATTAAATATAGTTATGAAATTATTTCAGTTTTTAATAGGATTAGTAAGAAAACATAAGCCTAAATAATAAAAATATGCCGAAAAAGAAATAATTGAAATGAACAAACAAAATAAGTAAAAGTAGCTAAAGGAAATTCTTAATATTAGAAAAAATGCCTAACTAATTAAAATAAACAAAAATAATAAGTAGCCGTAGCCAAAAAAAAATATTAATAAAAAAAACTAAACAAATCAGTCAGTATTAAAATGAAAAACAATAAAAAAATAGATAATACTATGTGAAGATATACGCTGTCGCCGAGTTCTATTCAGTTTTTTAAAGGATTACAATATGTTCGTTACAATATATGATTTTTGCGTAACTTCAAACATTTACGCAGCGCATGACCGTTCTGCTCCCGTATTTTAAAGCTTAGATATCTCCTAAAATATCCATTTCTGTGATATGCTGTATGCTAGCTTTCAAATAAAAAAAAGACTCGTTAAAATCGGTTCTCAAACGGAGGAGGTAACAAATATAAAAATAACCAGTCGAATTGATAACCTCTTTCTTACGGAAGTCAGTTAATAATACATAAATTACTTGCGGCTGACATAGTGAAGTGGCACAGCCTCTAATTAATAACGTGACGCCTGTGGATTCAATTAACCCTTAAACGAATACCTATAAGACAAAACGCGACGTTAAGTTCCGCAGCCTAACACACAATGTCTCGAAAAGAGGGTGGTGGGTGGGGAACGCAATGTCTTAACATTAGGTTCCCTTTGCGTATCCTGCCATACACATATATATTTGACACAGAGTGACATTAACAAATAACAAAAAAAAATATTAGGGCAACTCCCTTTTAGTTATTCCGTATTAAAACGAGCATCGTTTTATCAAATTATTCAAAACCAATAATGTGTATCGGTAACTACTAACTAGTAATTTGTTAAATATACACCGAAAGCTCAAATTAAGCTACCGCGAGTACTTTCCGACCATTATCGAATAAATATTGATTGATAATTGATCCACCCACGTGAAACCTATTTTACTTAATTCTAGTAAAAAGAGGTAATGTGTTTGATTTAATTTATAGACATCTTTTCTTCATCTTTACACTGTGCATATAGAATGGTGGACAAAGGAAAATAATACTTACAAAAAATTAAAAACACGCTGTTGTAAAAAATAAAAAAAATATATTTTTCATATTAGTTGGAGTGCATGGTGTCAAATGTCAATAGATTACTTAAAAAACATCCCACGCTTTTTTAGCATTGATAAATAATTAAATAAGGATATTGTAAAAAAATTTTTTTTCACAATATCCTTATTTAATTATTTTTTTTACATTAATTTAAATTAAAAAATATTTTTTCACTTCTTAGCTTATTTTTTCACAAATATTTTATATTTTTTTTTGAGTACAACTAAAAAATATATTTGTATCTATTTTATAGTTTCATGTTTTTTTTAAACTATTATATATTAGGTATAAGTTGTATTTCCCTTTGACCTACAGTCCGGAAATTGGTATGGAATCTTCAAACCGACACTTGACCGGTTATTCTTCATAATATTGCATAGCATTATGGCATTTCAAATATGCCAGTTGAGAACAAAATCTAATTTCTAATAGGCCTAATTGCAAGTACTTATGAATTATCAAGTTACTTAGAAATATCAGTACCTAGTATCAGTAGGTACTACATGAAGCCACCACCTGAACGCAAATAATTTTATGGGTGGGTGGCTTATACAAAATATTTGATTTCTGATCTCTTCGTTTTTATAGTATCACTTTCCATATTGTAGATACAGGCAGCTGAGTCAGCAATCTTAATATTTTTATTTTAAAATAGGATTTTGTAATATATTATAATTTATAATGTATTATATTTTTTCCTTTAAATATATGTATTTTAAGTATTTTTCTTTGATTTAGTTGAACGGATATGCCATTTTAAACAAATTATTAAATTATTCCACCAAAATCTATCGATTATTAAATTAATAATCTATCGAATATTAAACAGTATATCCCATTCCCACTCGGACTGTATCTAATTGAACGTTTCACTACTGTTTGTTTATCATAGAGCTATAAATATATAGACAGGACATTTTGTATTTAAACTCAAGTAAGTACTTAGATTTATTCACCATCTCCCACATATAGCTAGGTAAGCTGAGGGATTTTTGTGTCAAGATTAGTTCTATACTCGAACGGAGTTCGAATCTGAGACATTGCGTGGAAAGGATATACTTCAAAAGTAGTTTAATGAAAGTATGGTTAGGTTGGATTGGGATCCGGTTGAAATTGAACGAGTCGATTTTTTTTGTTAAAAAATTATGTTATTGGTTGTAAAATGCGGAGTTTAAATTATTTTAAAATCATTCTCTTTGCTTAATCTAATCCACAGAAAATAACTTTCATAAGTCTATGGTAACCAAAACGTATAATTTGTTAATACTCTGTCGCATGCTCAAGCATTACATCGAGGGTTCTCCCCCGAATGTAAGCGAGACGGCTATTAGGGTCGCCTAATGTGATACAAGGGATGTTTGTTATACTTGTATAAATAAATTATTGTTTTATTAAATACATAATCCGATTTTGTCACATAAATATTGGTTTGTTGGGAAATTTGTGTTACTTTTTTAATTGTTATTTTTTTAAGCTTTTATTCTTTGGTTATTGTGTTTTAATTTTTAAAAGTAGGCGTTTAGTGAATTAAATTCATTAATGTTGGCTGAATTCTTAAAAAATGCGTATTAAGTGGCGAAACTCAACGTCGCGTTTCCTGGTGACCAGTGTAACGAAATGAAAATATTACTTGCTTTTCCCTTATAGCAGAGTAGTCAAAAGTAAAACTTAAAAAATATACCATTAGCAACGCTCCGCCGAATCATTAAGACATTGCTAACTGAGTAGCGAAATTCAACGCCATACTTTGTTTAGAGCGGGGAAATTAAATATTTTTCAAACATCGCCACTACGGCCTTAGAATAACTTAACAGACCAAAAAATTGCAGCACTATATTAACAGGATTCGAAATTAAAATACCATTACAATCTATTTAGGAACGTTGCAAGAGCCAAATAACAATTAACGAAGTCACCAATGCCTGACGTTTGGCTGTCAACTTGACATATTGAAATGGGCGGCTTTTTTGACGTTGTTTTGCGCGAGAATGTGTTTTGTTCCTGTCGCGTCGCGTTTCTTCAAAAGAGTTTTTATTGCCTGTTAACAGTGATTTATAAAAGGGTTTATGTTTTAATTATTTATATCAACTAATTTATGGATAAAAAGTGTGTACGTATTTTCTTTCTTTTATTTATTTACATTTTTTATTTTTAGAAACAATCAATTTTTGTACTTTAGATCTATTTTGAAATCTTTGGAAATAAATTAAAATACTTACAATACTTACATGTTGATAACGTAGTTGAATTAAATTTAAATTATCGGCTAATTATTATTTTTTAATATTAACAAATACTGAGGCCTGTCCTCGCGCAGGGGCACAAGAGTGTGATTGTAACGGAACAGGTGGTGGGTTCGATTCCTACTCGATAAAATGAAATATATAATATTATCTTCTTTTCTCTGATAACGAGGCAAAGTGCGGCTTTTAATTACGCCACTCAACACGCAATGTCTAAGGAATTCGGCGGAAAGTGGGGAATGGAAATCTTATAATGAGAACGAAGTGCCTTAACAATAAGTTTCCTGGTTCCCTCTGTCCACCCTGCTACGTACAGGATTAAGCGAGAAGCTAATAAAATGTTCTAATGTAGAGTACTGTACCCGGGGTCGAAGCTATCTCCAGAAAGTGTCATACAAAACTCTAAGTTATTTCCATTTGGCCATGCGGGCGCAATCGCTGGTGAAAGTTAGTATATAATTTAAAGGCACCCCGAATCCAAGTTAAAGAAATAAATATAACAAATGAAAGTTGCAGTCAAAAATGTCGGGAGTCAACGATGCGTTAAGAGGGAGGCTGCGATCGATAGACACACTGTAGCCGCTAATGTACGGTAAGTGGTTTGTGGCCACGCCGGAAGTATTTTGTCATTCTCTCAAATATTATAATTAATTACCGTGACAAGATTTATATGGTAAGATATTATTGTTGTTAGACGAATTTAGGCTATAATAGTGGCGGTTTTTTTTTTTGAAAGCCCTAATGCAATTTTTGTAGTTACGAGTTCTTTGAAATTCCTGCATTAGTCCTATAAATACAACAAATATCAATAAATAATAAATTGCTATTTTTTTAAAATTTATCAATAACTTTCTCTTTCCTCACTTTTAGCTAAATTATGGAGGCATTATGTATTGAGTGGCGAAACTCAACGCCACGCCTTGCCTTTTTACCAGAGCATAAGAAAATATTAAATTAATAATGGTATATTATTTTGTGTTTGTTAAAACATAAAAAAAATATTTATTAAAAAAATATTAACCAATTTATTTTAAATTCAGATTACTTATTTACTACGTGTTAAAAGAAATCCATGTTATTATCCATATAAAAATTGACGCCATTCGAGAGCGCAACGCGAAATCTTCTTCGAAAATTGACGTGGAAAACAACGTCTTGAATTGCAGTTGGCCTGCATATCTATGTTTAAATATTAAAAATAGTAATGTGTATATTTTCTTAATACATTGTTATTACTCTAATACGCCACTCAACGCAAGGCCTCTTAAATTCGGCGGAAAGTGGGGAGTCGAGCGTCGTAATACTAGGCTTCTTCTTCCTACCCTGCTACATGCGGGATAAGCGTGAAGCTGAAAATGAAAAGAAAAAAATTCTAAACCGCGTTAGAACTCTTTTCAAATACTATGATTTAAATAATTAAATACGAACTGATATTATAACAAATAATATCTACATTTATTCACCAGTTTCTAAGTATGATACCAGTTACTAAATATTAAGACATAATATAACATTTTAAATATGAAACATACAAATGTGACGCTCAATAACAATTAACACTATGTTTTAAACGAAAATGAATAACAAAACGCATAAACACTCGTCCATATTTAGCCGAGGCGCGAACTCACATTTCGCGCCTCATTTCAATTTGACGCAGTATTCGATTTTCAAAGAGACGCTAAAATGTTGCCAGAGCAATAAAATAAATTCATTTGAGCGTGGTGTTGTCAGCCTTTGGTAACAAATTGGTTAATTGCTTTAGTTTATTTATAGAGAGGATGTGAGAGATACTTGTTAGTGACTAAGACCCGCCCACGGCTTTTCGTGTTTATTTTTAGTATTAATTATTATTGATGTGCAATTTGAATTTAGTTGTGTGCATATTATATTAATAGGTAAATGATTTGCATTTAAAATGTTGTTTTAAATTTTGGTTTTTGTAGTGAAATATTCGAAAGATATTTTGTTGTAGTTGGTTAGAAACTGTACGCATTCGCAAAAAAAGCATCATAATGACGTTAAAATAGATATTTAATAGTTTCCTTTATAGAGTATTTTAAAGTTCATTGTATATATAATGCGTATCGATTGATAATAAAAAATAAACTAAGCAATTAATATTAACGCTCACTGATCACTATCAGATATGTGGCAAAGTAAATTAAAAAGTTAATTTATTGTATTATATCCAGGTAATTACTAGAATTCTAAATATAAATATAAAAAATTCTGAATTTGATATTTGCCTCTAAAATAACCCCATCTAGTGTTAAATAGCATTACCCATATTCACACTATCATAGACAAGTAACTGATTGTTATTTAATCAGTATTATATTAATAAGTATTTCAACATTTATTGTTCTAACGGTATTTTTCATTTATTTAATACGATTACTATATAAAATATATTTACTTTGATTTATTTATTTTCTAATAAAATGAACAATTGCAATTTATGATGATCATTGTCATGCTGCAAAATAAAAATAAACACGTCATTAGTGTCAAAATCCGTTGTGTCATGTCATCGTAATATTTTTGTAGCGGTGAACAAAATAATTGGAAAAAGCATAAAAAATATAGATATAAAGTGATACAATTTTACAAGTGTTCTAGAAAACTGGAATAGAAACAACTAAAATGCATTGGTACGGAGGAACTATGGCCGAGGCGGTCAATCTTTCTAAACAGAGGAACGCTATATTTGTAGTTTTCGTCGAAGGTACCTTACAATGCATTTATAATACATTTAGCCTATTTATGATATTTGTTGGTAAAAATTATACTTTTATTTATATTCATTTGATTGATTTTGGAATTGTGCAATCATTTCGTAATATTTGGTGCATTAAATTTGAAGGATAATGTCAATTTGTATGTACTTTGTAAATTTTATTGATTGATTTTGTGTTCTAGACTAGACTAAGTCCTAGGTAAGGGCGAGGCTCACGAAAAATGTTAGCTAACCATAATAGACTCATCATAATTTATACAAACATCTATTATTTTTAGATTTTATCATTGTTTTCGATTATTTTTTGTATTTTTTCTTATGAAAACCTGAGCTTTCTCGAATTTTGTTGAAACGGAAATAACTTTTATTCGTTTTAGTAAATTTTGATGAAATAAATATAATTTAAAAAAGCTAAATTGTTAAATGTATGTATTTTGCAGGTGACAATGACTTATCTAAGGAACTAGCAGATACAATAGATAACAGCATAGTCTTAAAGAGATTGACAGATCCAAATAACTTCTTAGCGGTGAAACTGAAGAGTGGCTCAGAGAATTACACATATTTTGCTCAAATTTGTATCCTTTTTTAATAATTTTAAATTCTCATTGGTATTCAAATAAGATGTGAATAAATAGAACAATTAAAAAGAAATAATATTTAAACATATACATATACTGTATAGAATGGAATAAAATTAGGAAATGAAATTATTTTTTTATATATGATTTTATAGCATGCAATTGTAGCGATGTCATTCTGTATGACATTTTGTCAATATTATATAGGGTATTCAAATTTTTAAAATATATACCTAATATATGATAAATTCTAAATGTTACTACTTAACTGGATAATTGTTGTCTAATATGCCACACAAGAAGTATCAAGATATTTATCAAGGTATCAAGGTATTATATAAATAGATATTGGTTAGGAGTTATTATTTTAATAGGTAACATAAGAAATTGCTTTGTGAATATAATAGTATAGAAATAACTCAAACAGATTTTAATTATTTTTGTTTGTTTAACAATAGGAATGCGAAGCAACCTACCTAGTCCTAATTCGCTTCATTTTCCACTTTTTGTGGATTTTGGAATTTTTGATAGACAAAATTAGATAAGTTAAGCCACAGAAAATATAAAAAAAACAACTCATATCACTTGCATGGTTCAAGCAAATAAAAAACTTGCATACAGTAATAACTTAGCATCTATACAATAGAACAATAGTAGAAATGTATATACATTAGCCTTGAAGATATGCTAGCTATTAAAAAAAATACTAACATGTAAAATCAATAACTTTATAAAGATAATAATGCTACAAGTTACAACTTTTTTGTTTCACTTATTTTTATTATAACTGGGTAGATAGCTGGGTGATTAATAACCAGTGCTAAGACACTCCATTCTCTATTTTTTGGGCATCTTAGAGATTGTGAGCTATTTGCTGCACCATGTAGTAATATACCATTTAAAGGAATGTAATTTGAATATATTTGCACCAAATAATTCAATTTAATTGAACTAATGATGTTGTGAAATAGGCACTTTGACTGAACTTCTATACAATGATTGCAGCTGCGATTCTCACACTGTGAATCATTTATATTTTAAATAAAATATGTATATGCGATGTTTAGTTCCGCCACTGACTATGCGCTGTTTTTATAATTATAAATACTTATCTATATATTTTATTTTACTTTATAATATAATACCTATCTTAATGAAATCAAACATCTCGAGGCTTTTAATAAACTTATATTCCTTTTCAAAATACCATTAAGCTTGTACATTGTAACTCTTAAATTCTAATACAATAATTATTCTAGAGGACCTCTCTCTCTCTATGCTCTCTCTTGCTACAAGTCCAAAAGTACATTTCGAATTTTCTGACCACATAAGCGGTCATTTTTGTGTAATAATTTTATAAACCTGTCACAGTGGAACAGCGTCTTATTTTCAATACGAGTATTGTGGGTTGGATCCAGCATCAAATTATGAAATCGCGACATGTCGAATGAATTATTGTTGTGATTTACCAGCTCTGACAAGACGAAGATTCCAGCATTTCACCATGAAATATTTCAAAATCAGGCGGAAAAGGGCGGAATGCCTTAATATTTGGTTTTTTGCTTACCTCGCTATATACGGATAAAAGATAGAATAAATATTATTAAAAATAAATATTTATTTGCCA
This sequence comes from Heliconius hermathena, assembly GCA_013403705.1. Lineage (NCBI taxonomy): Eukaryota > Metazoa > Arthropoda > Insecta > Lepidoptera > Nymphalidae > Heliconius > Heliconius hermathena. Next base: position 357,788 of record JAAIXJ010000172.1, read on the forward strand.
AAAATCTCCTTAACTGTTAAACTCTCAGATCAATTCGTCCCAGTCCCATCCCTATTCTTTATAGGTCGTAACGGTACACCACTAGAGGTAGTGTGCGCGGGAGTCGAGCCCCAGAGCCTAGCTACAAGGATCGATAGAATATTGCAGGAGCATAGGAAACTTGTTTTTGGTATGTTTTTATTTTGATAATTTTTTTTGAGCTTAAAAAGTTTTTGATATTTAAGATTTTTTTGGGTTATCTGTAAATTGTGACTTAGAAATTGTGTTATATTCGAAAAAATAGATATGACGACTATTTTTTTAGTTGTGTAAAAATGGAGAAGATCAAAGAACTTATTATTAAAGCTATTTTATTTTTAGCTAGGTTATTTTATTTTTCCCCATTTAGTAGAGGTTAGGCACTACTTGACATATTCCAGAGACCTGCGTAAGAAACTAATTCAAATCTTGGTTGAATCAGACCAAGAGCAGAATTTTTTCAACTCACATATTACTTACAAACATTGATTTGAAATGCTCAGTTTTTTATTTAATCATGGAAGATGTAACTATTGTTTTTTTATAATAAAGGTAAAGAAGACAAAAACCCACTGCCCCAACCATCAACCTCAGCACAAAATGTCCGAGACGAGACTATAAACTTCATACAGTCGGAAGCATCACAGTCTACTTCAGCCCAGAATGTGGAGAAGCCAGATGAAGCGGAGAAACTAACGCAGGCTAAAGAAAGCCCTCTGCTGGAACCAAAAGTCACTGCAACTAAGAATGTTCATGCTGATGAACCAGGTTGGTATATTTTTCATCAATTTTTATTTTACTTCTTTGACTTTTAGTGAGGATCTATTTGCTGAGGCCGTCGTGGCGCAGGGGCACAAGTGTGTGATTGTGAACGCTACTAGTTGTGGGTTTGATCCTCACTCAAGGAAATGAAATGTTTATTTGAATTGAAAATTAACATTTTAGTTTTTAAAAAAAATCTTATGTTAATAGTCTTTTTTAGTTTTTAATCCACCAAATTTTTGGCCTCATTTTAAAACACTACAAAAATTAACTAAAATTACTTATTTCATATTTTTTTCTAGAATCATCGGCCCCAGCTGCTAAAATAGCTAAAACGGAAGAGACATCTAATATAGAATACGAGGTGGTATGCGATGGTGACGTTTGTGTTAGACGGCCCAAAAATCAAGCTGGGCCTAGCAGTACTGAGGACAAGGTTCGAATACAATTGTTTTTTTTTGTTTTCAGTCTTTCAGTCTTTCCTTTTCAGTCGTTCGTTTTTTTTTGTTTTCTATTATATAGCAGGGTGTGACCTAGTGTTCAGACACTCCGTTTTCCACTTTCTTCTCAATTTTTTGAGAAATTTCGTGGTGAAATACAACACTGTGTTTTGTTGTCGCCAAAGCAAAGAAACAAAAATATTTTTCTCACCCGAGTGAGAATCGAACCCACGAAGATTTTGTTTACAAGCAGACGCAGTTGCGCTCCGCAAGAGAGATGCTATTTAATGTTTATTTTAGTATTTGTTTAAGGGTTGGTCTTGAAATTGAACTATAGGCGCGGGTACGAGGCTTGTTACCAGGGCGAGGAAATGAAAATATTGGAATAATTCATTGCCCCGACTGGGAATCGAACTGACATCCGCCGGCTTAACAGTCACACTCCTGTGTCAGCCTCTATATAATGATAATGAGCTATAAATAATATATACTATTTATTATATGTAAGTTTTATTGCTTAATTATTTTTTCTAACATAGCCTCAAGAATCAGTACAGGAAACGGAAAGTGCGTCCAACATTCAAGATAAAATGGAGAGAGCTAAGGAATTGATTGAAGCAAGGAGAAAGGAGAAAGCAGCTAAGGAGAAAGAAGTCAGTTTTTTAAGCTCACACTGTATCCCACATAGAATAACATAGGCGTTCTTAATCTAATACACTGCACCCAAATTGAAAACTATTAAAAAGTATATTGAAAATGCGGAAAATATATTAAAGAAAAAAAAACAATTATACAGGATGTGGAAGCTTCAGCGCTCCTTTTATGGGAACAGCATATAGGGTAAAATATTTTAAGCCCATACCTAAAGAAATTAATAAAGATACCTCAACAGTTTAGATGTAGGATTTTTTTCATTTAACGATGTTTATCCAACCTGTATTTCGTGTGACGCAGTTACGCATAGATAACAATAACTTAAACACATACTACTACAAAAATACTGCTAAAGCCTAATCAACTTTGAACTTTGCCGCTAACACTTACGACTCGATTTCGGAATGAGGCGTATGCGGCGGTTTCCCTTTGATAGGTTTCTTTCGTTCTTAACAAATGGCGTTTTATATTACAAAAATAATTTTGTTATTTATTTTGTTTGAAAAAATAACATTTTCATTTTTGGGGAAAAAAATTGTATTAGGCTTTTATAGAGTAGTTAAAACTGTGGTTTCACATAAAGTGGTGCTGACACTTCCACCCTGTATACTATCAAACTTTTTGTCTTCAAAAAAATATGTCCGCAATATTCTTTAGAAATTTTCATACACACTTATTTTTTTAGACATTTTTCTTTTTTGTCATTTTTTAGACATGTTTATTTCGTGTCGAACTTTGTTTTGTCACTAAAGCGAGAAAAAGAGAATGATTAATTTCCCCGAGCGGCGATCTAACCCATAACCGTCGCGGTCAAACGCTGTGCCGCATGTTTGTTCCTCTGTTACGCAACGACTACTGAACAGATTTAGATGATACCTTACGGTAATAAAATAAACTTTACAGTAATATTGTTTATAATATTGTTTATATATATATCAGAATATACTCGTTATGTATAAATTGTAGCCTACGAGTAGTGTGTAATGTAACCATAAGCTTAAGCGGGCGAAGTCGCGGGTGGGCCCCTACTAAAATGATTATTTTTTTGTTTATAGGAAGAGAGGCAAAAGGAAATGGAGCGCCGTGCGGTGGGACAAGGGGTCGCTGAGCTCAAAAAATGGCAAGCTGAACAAGAATTAAAACAATTACAGGTATATTATATTGGTATGTTATGTTGTGTTTTAACCTACTTTAAAAAGAGGTTGGTATATTTGTTCACAAATTTCTCGGAAACTTAACGTTACATCAAGATGTGTTGCGATGTATGAATTATGTACTTATATTGTAACTTAGGAAACATTCCAAGTTTTATCAAAATCGGTTTTTTTAGTTTTGACATATGGATTTAGCATTTAGATATCGACGCATTTTCAGAGGAGATACTTACAGTATAGATAATTGACAGGTATTTGAAGTTGGTATTATATTTCAAAAGTCTAATAGATTAAGGAAGTTATTACAGATAATGTATTTAAAATTTAAAGTAACATAAATGATATATAATATTTAAAAATCACGATTAATCAAAATTAAAATTTTCTATTCTTCTTTTTTTAAAGGAGGAAAGGAAACGTGAAAAACTAGAAAACGATTTAGCCAGACAGAGGATTCTGGAACAAATAGCTCAAGACAGAGCCGAGAGGAAGGCGAGGGAACAGCCCGCCGCCGCGCCCAGCCCGCAGCCACCTAGCGGTAAGAAATGCGGCGATAAGTTCCACCGCTCAATACATAGTGTCAAGAATTGGGGTAGAAAATGTGGCACGGAGTTGGGCTGGATCCACACTATAGTGCTAGACACTTTTCGTTCTCAGTTAGTTCGGAGTCGAGTCTGTTAAAATATTTTTATACGAGAGACAGTGGTATTGAGTTCCGTTGTAAGCAATTAAATTATATACATATTTCTATTGAGTTACAGTTTATTCTTAATAGTATAATGATATACAGGCGCGGCGCCGACACCTGCGGTGGGCGACGCGACGGCGCGCGCGCGCGTGCAGTTCAAGCTGCCGGGCGGCGCCGCGCACACCGCGCACTTCGACGCCGCCGCGCCGCTCGCCGCGCTGCACGACTACCTGGCCGACAACCTGCAGGTAACCAACCACAACGATATACAGAGTGGAAGTGTCAGCACCACTTTAAACGAAACCACAGTTTTGTTTGTGTGCAGTGTATTATTTTTTTTTCCTAAAAATGAAAAAAGTTATTTTTTCTAACAAAATAAGTAATAAAATAATTGTTGCAATATAAAACGCCATTTGTCAAGAGCGACGCACGCACACATAAACCTATCAAAGGGAAACCGCCGCACACGCCTCATTCCGAAATCGAGTCGTAGGTATTGGCGGCCAAGTTCAAAGTTGATTAACCCATACCCATAGAAATTAATCAAAATACTTTATCAGTTCAGACGTAGGATTTTTTTCATTTTATGATGTTTATCCATATCTGTATTTCGTGTGATGCAGTTACGAATAGATACCAATAACGTAAAAACATACTACTACAAAAATACTACAAAGCGGTGCCGATCTGCCACATAATTCTTAAAAAGGATACCAGAACTAAAAAAGGATATCTGTCATTCTATTTTACGCAATTACATATTTTTTACAGTAAATTTAAACAACATTCATCTTCACCGCCAATACCTACGACTCTATTTCGTAAATGAGACGTGTGCTATGTTGGCGCTTTGATAGGTGTCTGTTTAAGTAATGCCTATTTTCGTCATTCTTTACACATTAATAAATATATTTTATTTAACATCCATAATTTTATTAGTTACTTTGGTGGAATAAATCACTTTAGTTTTTGGCAATATCCTTTTCTTTTTAAATGTATTAAACTTTTATAAAGTAGTTAATACTGTGCTTTCATTAAAAGAGGTGAATATAAAGACACTCTTTATACCATGATTAAATGCAGTTATCTCTGGTCACGATCCCCTGTTTTTCGGTGAGCTACCCACTCATAATTTAAATCATAATTTAAATTACACTACACAATCATAATTTAAATTATAGTGTTAAGACACTCTGTTCCCTACGCACTCCAGCATTTTCTAGACATTGCGTGTTCAGTGGCGAGATCTTGAACGAGGAAATGAAAGTAATATACCCCGAGTGGGAATCAAACACACCACCACTCCATTTAAATTACAATAATATTCCAAGCTGTGGCCGTCGTGGCGCGGCAGTATAGTGTATTCACTGTAAACGTAACGGTGGTAAGTTCGATTTCCACTCGGGGAAGTAAATTATTTTTATTTACTCCTTTTAGTTATAAGTAACTTTGCGGTGCGTCTCAACTAGATTCCCTCTGCCCTCGATTACGGGATACGGCGTGAAACTAAAAATGTAAATGATTTTTTTCAGCTCCCAGCATCAAATTTCTCCCTCTGGATCCCTTTCCCGCGCCGTGAACTAACGGAACGAAATGCTTCTCTAAGGGAACTGCAACTGGCGCCATCTGCCGCTTTATTAGTATTGCCCCGACGGGAAATCGAACCGGCTACCCCTTCTACATTTGGTGGGGTTATAGGTATGATTATATAAGTAATATAATAAATGTTTAAAATGTTTTATTTTGATTTAAGTATTTTATGTAATTGGGTGTTTAAATATTTTAATGATTTATTTTTTTAGATAACAAATACTATTACAATTTATTATAGTAATTGAAAGCTGAATATTTTTAGCTTTTTAAAAACGTTTTCATACAGTTAAATAATTGGGGCTAGTCGTGGCGCAGAAGCGCAAGCGTGCGACTTGAAACGCCTCAGGTGGTGGGTTCAACTCTCACTCTAGGCAATGAACGAAACAAAGCGCGGCCTTGAGTTCTGCCACTCAAGCAATGTCTCCAAAATTTACCGGAAAGTGGGGATCGGAAGTGTCGGAATTGGAACAGAGTGTCTTAACATTAAGTTCCCAGGTTCCCTCTGCATACTCTGCTATGCGCGAGATACAGCGTGATGATTTTTTTAAATTTATTTTCTCTCTATGGATTTATTTCTAGAGTAAAATAGTTAGTAATACATTTGAAAAATGTAAAAAAAATAAATGTTACCACATTTAAAAAACGTAACCGTCTCTTGCGATGGTTGTTGATTCAATTAAAACTAAATATCAAAATATTTGCATGAAATTCGTAGTATGTGTGAGACGAGTACGGAGTGTTTCCTTAAAATGATTTATCACATAATATTTGTGATGGAATGCTTCACAAGTTTATCAAAAAATCGTGTGGCGAGAGTCTCCTGAGTATCCTATTTCATTTTATCGGCTTAACACTGTAACGTACGGAACTAAAGCAGCGCCTTTCTTAGTACTTATGACATTAAAGCAACTCGCAGACGATCAAAGACATAATTATCCCGACGCAGCAAGAATCTTAGAAAATGACTTTTTTGTCGATGATCTAATTAGCGGAGCTTATAGTATTCAGCAAGGTCAAGAGCTAGTAAAAAATTTGAACATGCTCCCGGGCCACGTCCCCTACATCTGCTTATATAACTAATGAAACATGATATTTATATATTATATATACTATATACACCGTTGTACAACATAAATTTTCAGTATGCGTAATACACAGTACTATACAATATTTATAAAGAAATATCCGGCAATATTAAACTTTTTAAAGATTATATTAAAAAAAATATTGGGTAAATTATAAAAATCAATTTTGAGCACAAAAAATTAAAGTCTGGTATCCCTTTGCCATATCGTGATACTGTGCGTCAGTGTGACCGCTACGTCCTTACAGAAAATTCGTACACACACATCTTTATAAGTACAATCGAGCTCATATATATATGGTTCAAACAAAAATATAATTAATTGTAAACAAAAATGCCTTGTATCGTTTTGATTGCTTGCTTTTTTATAAATGTTTTAAATGAAACGATAATAAATATTTTTTTATTTGAATTTTTTTGATTGAATTGATGACGATATCATTTATTAACTTAATTTATTAAGACCTCGATTAATTGATTTTATTTTCATTTTATTGCTAATTATTTTTGTAAATTAATACGTAGCTGAACGCCATTCCTTTTAATTTTTGCTTTTATATTTAATATTTTATTTATTTAAACTTTATTTTTTACAATTTTTTTTGCATGTATTATAATTTTTATTATTTTTCAATTTTATTTTTTTATTGGATTTGGATTTATGAAGACTTGGATGTGGCCCCGTTATAATAATTACAATTCAGTACTTTATTTAATTTTTAAATTTGCTTATCCATAACTTGATTTTGCATGTTGCTTAATCTAACACACTAATTATTATAATATTACTAGATAAATATGCTTTACTGCGCCATTTTGTACATATGATGCTATCATATGATAATATATTCATATTTCATAGTAATGAACAGACAGCGTTGCGCTCGACTGTACCGTAGTGATGTGACCGCCCGCTCTCACGCCGCACCTATTCCCCACGAGCCCTCGCGGGGAATCGGTGCGGCGTGATAGGGCGTCTATGTGCAGATATCAAAATACGCGTTCTGCGCAATTCTACCGCGCGTACTTCCCATATGCAATAACGATAGTGTCGGACTATACTACTATTAGTTAACATAATATTTTATTTATTATGGCACAATAAGAGGTGCTGCTGTGTCATAATTATGTCGTCGTGCCACGTCATTGGTGAAATGACAAAAAAATATATAAGAAATGATGTTACATAGATTCAATTGGCACATTTGAAATTTATTCTATAATTCTATAAATTATACCTTTATCTTGAAATAGACATTTACTTGAAATAGACATTAACATAAAAACAAAAACAATTTCTTACAGCATTCCTCACGCAACTGTTCACATCGATGGTACTAGATCCGACTTACCAAGTCTACTCGTGGTTGCGCAATAGACTGTTTTCGAACCCCCCTCCTAACCCCTCGCCTAATCCCACAAATCCCGTCAACCCCACAAATCCCTCAAACCCCGTAAACCCCGCGAATCCTTCCGGGTTGAGGCGAAGAGGCAATATCCATAGATTAAATGGCGACAGATCTGGAGAAGACGATAATAATACTTGGAATGGAAATTCTACGCAGCAAATGTAAGAGGTGTTTTTTTTTATTTTTGCGATTTTTGTGTTTATTGTTAGATAGAGATATAGTGGTGAGTCATTCCGTTCTTCATGATCATGTAATGAATTATACATATGCATTTGGAAAAGTCCCTACAAATATTTTAACAAAACAACAAAATTAGTTCTTAATGGACTTACCCGTAACAATTGAATAAATGACAGCATCAATTAACAAAAGTAAAGTTACGAGGAAATATATATATATATATATATATATATANACTCTGTATCCCGCATATAGCAGGGTAGGCAGAGGGAACTTTGTTAAAAAACTTCACTTTTACCACTTTTCGTGGATCTTTCCGCCACAATGTGTATATTATATTGCGTGAAGTTAAACAAAAAAATTTTTTTCAGGTAATACTGCCATCAGGTAAAGGATTAAACTTTTTTAGGATAAATATTCAACACTTATATAAATGTCTAAATATCAACAAATATTTGATGTGAACATATACAAAATGGATTGCCAGCTGCAAAAATAATTTTATTGTTAAAATTAAATTAAATTAAATCATCATCAAATCAAATCAAATTCTATTGTGTTCAATAATATTTCAAAATATTCTTATATTATATTAAAAGTGTATTATTATTTACTTTTCAGTTCTTCCCATTTTTTTTATTAGGATTTTTAATGACAGCTGGCGAAACTTTTGTCAAACTTTATATAACCGTGTAAAAGATAAAAAAAATTGTAGATAGTTTTTGATGTTGCCTTTTGATATACATTGTAGAATTTATATTTCTGTTTCTTACTTTTATTTCCTTAGAATTTCTTAATTAAAAAAATCTACAATGTATGTCTAATATTATCGTATACTATGTACACTATATATAACATATTGAATTAAAATACTTTTTCTTTATTTTTTTATATATTAAATTTTTCTTTTTTTTTTTGTTAATAGCAACACTGTTAGTTTTTTATCTGTATTCGATGTCACTGCAAATTGTTATGGCATTTATTTGTAATTATCATTATTAGTTAATTTCGCTTACGGTTCCAGTTTTCTAGAATAGTTGTAAAATTATAGGTTTCACGTTGTGACTTATTTATAAAATAAAAGTTATTCATGTGATGTGTTTTTTTTATTTAGTGCCTATCAAATGTAACTGACGCATTAATTAATCAATGCAGAGAATCGATTTTAAACTATCGATATTTAATTATAAAACATAATTTAAATATCTCGACTTAAAACATAAAAGAGATAATAATCAACTATATTTTACAGATTCATAAAGCGATATACTTGGAGAAATGGTTGTGTTCATAAAATTATTCATTTCTTCAATTTGATTAGGCACTATGTTTCCAAATGAAGAATAATTTTTGTGATAGATATACATACATATAAAAAAAAACCAGCTTCACGCTGTATCCCGCACACAGCAGTGTAGGCAGAGGGAACCTTCTGTTAAGACACTCTGTTCCCCACTTTCTGCCGAATTCTGGAGGTATTGCGTGTTGAGTGGCAGAACTCAACGCCGCGCTTAACCTCGACACCAGAGCGAAGAAATGGAAATATAAATTTAAGTAAATATTTCATCTCCTCGAGTGGGGATCGAACCCACAACCAGTCGGTTTTGCAGTTACACCTCGTGCCGTTGCGCCACGACTGGCCTCAATGTACATATGTAGACTAAAATATTCTCCAAAGTTATTTTAGAATGTGTCATAAACGACTTTTTTTATAGGGACGAGGTAGTACAGTACTACTATTTAAAATTTAAAAAGAATAATGAGAATCTCATTAAGTTCATGCACTTAATGCCATTATCATCATTACCTACAGTTATATTTAACTGTTTCTTATGTCTTTATTTAGATAATCTTAACTATTTGTCTCAGAGGAGTTAAAAAAATAACGTTTATCTCCGCCTGGTAGCGAACTAAATTGCTCTATAACCACTTTCATATAATTGAACAATTGCGCTACATTATACCGAAAATATTTAATTTAATAAATTAATTTTTAACAAAAAGGAAAACCGACTTCAAACATCAAACATAAAAAATATTTTACATAACGTAAAACGTACTTTGATTCGGATTTTGAATTCGCTGTCAAGTTTAGTTGGTTAAAAATAAATGCAACGATGAGGAATCTTACTTCTGACACCAATTTTAACAATGTTTTTCCTTGTAATTATTATAGAAAATTATATTTTTAATAAAAAAAACAACCAAACTTGTTCAATTTCAACTGGATCCCATAGTCAGAACCTGACCAATTTTTCACTACATTATCCTTGAAGTGTATCCTTCCCAATAAAAAAAACAATCATCACACATCACAGTGGAATATTGAGTTATTAGTCCATTTTTCGCGCACATACTTAATACAAATTTCACATTTACGTGATTTTCTCATGGATATCTTTATCAGATATGGATCAAATTAAAATGGCACGAGAAGCACTAGCTTTCAAATAAAAAAAGAATCATCAAAATCGGTTCACCCAGTAAAAAGTTCTGAGGTAACAACCACAAACAAAAAAAATACAGTCGAATTGATAACCTCCTTTTCTTACAGAAGTCGGTTAAAAACTTAAAGACTTGTGGCACAGTGTTTAACTATAAACTACAGTAACGATTGTGGGTTCGATTTCCACTCGGGGGGAATGAATTATTTAATTACCTCGCTGTAGTAACAATACAAAACGGCGTCAACACAATATTTCCAAAAATTGTGCGGCGCATGGGCAACGGAGTGTCTCAAAATTTGGTTCCCTCTGCCTAATGTGCTAAATGCGGGATACAGCGTGAAGCTAAAAATCTGATTTAAATAGTTTCTTTCAAAAAGTTGAAAAAAAAAAACTCAAGAAAACATAACAGTATACGATCGCGTGTACACTCATAAGTACCTATTCACTACGGGCAGTGAAAGTAACTTTTGTTACGTGCAACGGTATAGGAAGTTTGCTATAATTACCTTTTATTATTACACTGCATTAAAAAAAATTTAACGGTGTGAAAGAGAAATACTATCACGCAATGTATGGACGATATTTTATATTTGTATAATACAAATATCTCTATATTATTAGATAATAACAAGAACTTCAGGTAGAATTAAAAACAATAGTATAATAAAGGCAACGGCTGTCTGATTGATTAATAGGGGAAATGAAATATTTATTAGTTTTATTACCTCGCTCCGAAAGCGAGGCAAGTGCGACGTTCTGTTCTGCCATTCGACACGCAAGGCGTCGAAAATTCGGCGGCAAGTGGAGAATGGAGTGTCTTAACACTAGTTTCCCACCTTCTCTCTGCCTACCCTACTATGTGAGAGAAAGTAAATATTTATGTGTGAATTCGAGCGTAAAATGAAGAACCAAGAGGCCTAGGAATAGGTTCCTTCTGTCTATTTTGCCATAAGCGGGATAGAGCGTGAAGCCAAAAAAAAATTATCACATAAGCAAATGCAATTTTACCTTCACCACAAGGAGAACTTGTATCATCAGAATCTTAAATATTTACTTTTAACCCGTTCACCTCATAGCGCCTCATTGTTGAGTACACAAACATACTTCCCATACACAGTGTACACAGTGCTCCGATCAATGTCAGGTAATGTCACGGCTGTACCTCGTGAACTTTATTGATAGTAGGTAGCGCATTCGATTTCTGTTTGGAATATTTATTTATTTTTTCATTTGTCGCAGTGAAAATAGGATAACTGACTTCTGTCTCGAGTTTTTAACTATGTAAAGACAATGGCAGAGCCATTTAGATAATTTGAAATTTTTAAATACTATTACTTTTTTTAAGTACTTATGTGTTGTACTCCAAATTAAGATTTTACGTACCAATTTCTCCACTCGAGTATGAGAAACAGTAAACTTGATGTAATTAAAATTAAAATTTATGTCATATTTCATCATACTATATTATAAATATGTATGTGAGTTTGTTTGTTACGTTTTCACGCCAAAACTACCCAACCGATAATTGTGAAATTTTGTACACCTGTTGCTAGAGGTATTAGGAAGTACATAGGATATTTTTATTTACAAATAAATATTATCCTTCGGCTATAATATAAAATAAATTTAAGAGCGCGAAGCCATGTCTCTAGTAATGAATAATTAAATATATTTTTTCCTCGAATAAGTCACATCCATTCTGTATACTCAGCCTCAACCCCTAACTTTAAAACTCAAAAAGTCAAAGTATTAAATAAAATGCATTTTTGAAAATAAAACGTGATTAAAATTAATTTAACAAATATTGCTAATACATATGATTATGAATTTAATATTTAATTCATGACCATAACTTTGAGAATCGATTTAAATTTAAAAATAAATCTAGAATATAATATATTGTGAGAATTAGAAGTCTAGAACTTTATATTTAGTGTCTAATTGTACAAATGGTTGCCATTTTGGGGTCTATTGTACTTAAGGAGATATATTATGATCCACTTTATTATTATTACACGTCACATTTGTCTATCATGTAGAGATGTTTTGGGGGAGAAGGTAGATTAGATGCTGCACTTTAGCTTTAAACAGATATGTTCGTGTAAACGTTTTTTATTTTTATTTTTTTAGAATAATTATTTATTGTTAAAATTTCTGGGGAGGGCACCATACTTTTCTGGCGTGGGTACGGCACTCGACCGTACTCTACTTGGATTTACTTTTTTTTATAGATATATGATCGAGGAGTGCTATAAAATATCAAGTTGATACATAACAAGTTCGTTTGATAGTAACTTCCTCAGCAAGTTAGCTAATAGCGGTACATCGACCTCTGTGAACGGAGTCCTATATTTATTAACCAACTGTGTATCAAAATAGGAATGTATGTAAGGTCTTACCCGGCTTGTAACTAATGATCATGAATTTCTTTTTTTAAAATTCACTATTTATCCCGCATAGACAGGGTAGACAGAGAGAATCTAGTATTGAGACACTACTCCAGTTCTCCGGAATTGCGTATTGTGGGACGGAACTCACCGCCGCGCTTTGCGTTGTTACCAAATCGAGAAAATTAAAATTATAGATTTTAGATTCAATGCGCGCCATTCCATTCCGGTCGAAAGCCACGCTTATCAGAGAAATTACCATTGCCCCGAGTGGGGATCGAACCTACAATCATCGCGTTTACAGTCAGCTATTCCACTACGCAATAATAGACAAACTAATTTCTTTTCGTTTGTAATTTTTGTTGATGATATTGACTGTTAAACCGATGATGGCTGGTTAGAAGACGAAAAAGGTTTTTTTTGAACATTAGTATCTCTTTATTTATCTGGATACCATATTTCGGCCGTCGTGTCACAGCGCCACAGCCAATGACTGAGTTGACTGACTGAGCACAACATTTGTGGTTTGTATGACCACTCGAAGAAATGGATTATTTTCGTTTAAAATGTGGCATTGAACTCGAGACAACAAGCAATATTTCGAATTTTGGCATGGGGAACGGAATGAGTGTAGTATGTGGAAGCAGCGTTAAGCTGAAAAAAACCGGACGAGCGCGAGTCGGGCTCGCCAGCCGAGAGTTCTGTTTAATTAGTGCCTCATAAATAATGAATAAAGTATGTATTGGAATATGTACCACCGAGCCCTTTCATCTGATACCTCACTTGAACTAGCGGCTTTAATACCAAGTTTACTCTCCTTTTAAGGCTATTATTTTTTCCCTGAACTAGCACTACATGTAGATGTAGATGTTGACTGCCAAATTTCATAATTCTAGGTCAAACGGAAGTACCCTATAAATTTTGATTCCCTGTATAGTGACGAAATATCTTTTGTTAAGTAATTGTAGAAATATGATTTTTTCAGGAAATTAAGGGACCTGAGTATATGGTTTGAATTTCAACTCGATATCTCCAAGCGTTCCTGAAATAAAGACTCTCGACAGACGGAGGACGGACAACAAAGTGATCTTATAAGGGTTCCTTTTTTCCTTAAAATGTACGAAACTCTTAAAACAACAATGGAATAACTTTACCTAGTTTGTTGCCGGATCACTGTCTATGACTTTCCAAATAAATCTCATCCAAATCAGTTCAGCAATTCAATATTGAGTACTTTCACGTTTAAAAATTTGCATTTTCTTAACTACGGTATTGTATTTGTGGTTTTAAAAAATAACAATGAAGTGTTGTAACCAAGCTCGAACAAATATGACATTTGACACTTAACATTTAAAATAAAGCGTTTTTTTCTATATATACATACAACTTTGCAAGCAAAATATAAATGTCTATGTATGAAACGTTCTTTGGAAAAGTAACCTAAACCAGAGATTATAAGAAAATTAAAAAGGATTATATGAAGAAAACATATAATAATGTAATATAAGAATTGCTATCGTAGTTTACTTTTATAGGTTTCCAAGAGTCTCAAATTACAGTTTGACTTATCAAATAAAGTTTATATTTATAATATAAATACAAAAAGAGGATAGAGAGGGTAGAGATACCTGTAGCATGTTATAAGGTTGTCTCTGTTTTTTAAAGGGTAACTTACTTTATTGATTCATGTCCAGTAATTAGAGGTCAGTCGTGGAGCAGGGGCACAAGCGTGTGACTGTAAGCGCGATAGGTTATGGGAGAGGAAATGAAATAGTGAATATGTACATTTTCTTCGCTCTGGTATCGAATCAAAGCGCGGCGTTAAGTTCCAGTCCTACTTAACATGCAATGACTCCAGAAATCGGCGGAAAATAATGAGGAACAGAATTTTTTAACACTTGGTAACCAGGTTCATACTCCGCACATAGCAAGGTAGGAAGAGGGAAATTAATTAAAAATATTTTAGTCGATTTACTTAATAAATATTTTGTACCAAAATCAGTTTTGGGCCACTTTACATAAATGGCAAATGAAATCCTATTTTTCGTTAAAAACTTTCTTTTAAAAAATGTTTAACTCAATTTATTCAGATTGAAATAAGAAAGGTACTAGAATAGTTAAAGAGGGGAAAGTAAAGTAACGTAGGTTTTTTCATTAGTTATTTGAAAACCGACTCTAATATCCTTGTGTACTATTGTGTAGGTATTAGAATTGTTTGCCTTGTTAGAGGTAATACATTTGATTTCTTTTTTTTAAATGTTGTATAATTTAGAAAACAAAATAGTGGTTGTCCTGAGTCAAGGACACAAGCATATGACTGTAAACGCAACGATTGTAGGTTCGATTCCTGCTCCGGTTAAAGAAATATTGACTTTTTCATTTTCTCGCTGAGGTCCGCCACTCAACCCGCAAGAATTCGGTAAAAAGTGGAGGACGATAGTGTCTTAAAGGGGACTGAGTGTCTAACTCTAACACTAGGTCCCCAGGTTCCATCTTCTGAGTGTGAAGTACAGCGTGAAGGTAAAAAAAAATTGAGACGAGTATTATAAAGAATATGCTCATATTTGCAGTTTTTAGATATATAGAAGTAAGTAGCGTAGATTGCTAAAATTAACAGGGTTCTTTGGGAGTGTAGGAAGGCACTAAGAGAGAACTTCCTGAAGCTGAAGGGAACCCTCTCCTAGTAGCCTAACGTAACGTTACGTTTTATATTTTAAGCAAACGCATTCGCATGATGCAACTAGTTTATTATAAAAACAACTAATTAGATCTTAAATTATTAAAAATAATAATTTTAATTATTTTTTAATAATGATTTCTTTTAAATAATAAAAGAACTTACAACTACAAATAATGAACAACGATTACACGTATTTTTTTATTTAAAAACTATAAAACGAAATAACAATACGATTATAGCAATTATTGTTATATATAATAACTAAAAGTTAATTCTAATGGAATTTATATATGAATATTCCTGTCTTTAAAAATCAGCTTCACGCTGTATCCCGCACGCAGCAGGGTAGGCAGAGTTAACCTGGGTTCAGACACTCCGTTCCCCACTTTCTGCCAAATTCTGGAGGCATTGCATGTTAAGTGGCAGAACTCAACACCGCGCTTTGCCTCGATACCAGAGCGAAGAAATGGAAATATAAATCAGCTTCACGCTGTATCCCGCACACAGCGGCGTAGGCAGAGGGAACCTAGTGTTAAGACACTCCGTTCCGCAATTTCCGCCAAGTTCTGGAAACATTGTGTGTTGAGTGGCGGAACTCAGCGCCACGCTTTGCTTCTACACCAGAGCGAAGAAATGAAAATGAAAATTTAAATAAATATTTCATTTGCTCGAGTGGGGGTCGAACCCACAACCAGTCGGTTTTACAGTCACACTTTGTGCCACTGCGCTACGACTGGCTACAAACTCCTGTGTTTATATAACAATTTATAATGCCATTAGGCCAATTGCAACGGTAGTGGTTTTGATTCCCAGTTCGGTGAATAAGTTATTTTTATTTCCTTGCTACCCAACCCATAGGTAATGTCCCATTTTAGATGGAAAGTGGATAAGGGAGTGACTCGTTTCTCTCTGTTACATGAGTAATAGAGTGTAGAACTATAAAAAAATATTTAGTAAGTACCTACCTATCTAACTCTTTTTGTTAATTTACATTTTATGGAATAAATACTTAATTTTAGGGTCATGTCATTTACACCATAGATTGTTGTGTGTGTGTAATACAAACGCGACTGGTTGTGGGTTCGATCCCCACTCGAAAAAATTGAATATTTATTAAAAAAATATATTTTCATTTCTTCGCTCTGGTGTCGAAACTAAGCGAGGCGTTGAGTTCCGTCACTCAACACACAATGCCTAGAGAATTCGGCGGAAAAAGAAAAACGGTATGTCACTTGACACAAGCTTTCCTCTGCCTGCCTGTTGTATGAAAAACATAGCTAATTTCATATTGTTTGTTATTGTACATACCTGACGTACGGAACACAAATGAGACATGACTCAAGTGAAAGAAGAAAGGGGACGAGCTGTTAGTATTAAACTGAACTCAGTCACAAGCTCGCGGCGCGCGCGAAATGACGTACAAAAATAACATTTATCGTTAAATTGACAAAATACTAGTTAAAAAATATAACAAATTATAAAGGAATGATGGATTTGAAAGAAATTATCAAGTGGTTCATACCATGTTTTCATTTGTTGTTACTAAATATTAACAAAACGAAGGTACTTTTGACAGTTTGTTTAGTTTTAATTTTTTCGTGTCCCACTTTGGCACAAGCCGACCAACGTAATGCCGGAGGTTTAAATAATCATACCAAATATTTAGTTAATAATAGTTTTAATGGAAACCAAAGTGTTAGATCAATTGCTGAGGTTGGGCGTAATTTTTTAGAAAATAGTGCTGTGGGTAAGTCTCTTCAATATATTTATTATATTTTAAGTAAAAAAAAAACTACTATATATATGTTTGACGTTATTTTATTACTAGTAAATAACGTCATATCAATTTTTTTATAGTAAATAATCATAATGTTCAGTCATAATTGTAATTTAAGTATTTTACTATATTGGTTTTACCCATTTTCCTTATTCAAGTTGCAAGAGTACACAGTTTCACTTATACAAGGTCCAATCATTATTAATATTTGATTTCATCTTTGATTATACTCTATAGAGAAAGCTCGTTTCTTATATAGATATTTTTTATTTGTTACTTATTTAACCTCGTTTAGTGGGATACGTTTTTGCGTGACTTTTTTAATGTCTACTATTTTTTAACAACAGTTTTTGTCTTCACGAAAATTTTGTAAAACATATAGTATTGTGTCTTACTTGGTCATTAAATTATGAATAAAATTATCTGTAAAAAGCTACTTTAACGATAATGAGAGAATGATTTTTTTTAGCCTCACGCTGTATTGCGCACTAGCCTGGTAGGTAGAGGGTACCTGGGAACCTAGTGTTATGACACGCCGTTACCATTAAGACACTTCCCCACTTACGTCCGAATTCTGAAGGCATTGCGTTTTAAGTGGCGGAACTTAACGCCACATTTATTAAGTAATCAGTTATCCTTTTTACTTAAAGTAGTATTGTGTATTAAAAAAAAACTATATTACATTAAGGAAAAAAGAGATAGAAAGAGAGAGAAAATATCTAAAAGTAAACAGGCGTAATAATATACATTTTTATTTTTTATTTTTGTGAATTTTTTCAAACAGTGTTGAAGCAATTCCCATAAAATTTATATGGGATCGTCTCTGAGGTGACCACCTGACTATCTAATCCAAAAAGAATTGTCAAAATCTATTTATACATTAAAAAAAATCTAAAGATTAAAGACAAAAAAATATATACGCGTCGATTTCAGAAACTCCTTCATTTCGATTTTTTCGTTGGTAAAAAAGAAACGTGCAGTACGATCAACGAGTCGTGGACATCCTGAAGTCAGCTGTTCTGAACTTATGCGCATTTAAGTTAACTCGAGAAGATAATATACAAAAGTAGGAAAAATCCTGAAACCAAATCTTCAGGGCGACCACGACTTGTTGACCGTACTGTATATTATAGTATTTAGGTATATGTATTTGATTTCTTAGAATAAAATGATTTATCGCTAATGAAACTAGCGTCTAGTGGTTTTCTAGTTTATGGATATGTTACTCGTATGATACTGTACTTACATCTATATATAATAGCACATGTACCTGACTGACTGAGGTAAGACTACGCTGTGCGTAGAAACGTGAAATTTGGACAGATGTTAATTTTTATAATCTGGACAGCCACTAAGAAGGGATTTTGAAAAATTTTAACCCTAAAGGGATGAAATAGGGGTTGAAAGTTTGTATGATTTTTTTTTAAATCGGCACCGATTTTTATAAAATTTTAAATTCAGACTCTTAAAAATATTTCATTGAACACGTGTTTCATGGTTTTTTAGAATTCACCCCCTAAGGGTTCAAATAAGGGGTTGAAAGTTTATATGGAAAAATCTTTAAATTGCCACCGATTTTTATAAAAATTTAAATTCAGACTGTTAAAAATATTTTATTGATGTTTCGTGTTTTTTTTAGAATTCACCCCTAAGGGTGCAAATAAGCGGGCGAAGCTGCGCGCGCCCATTAGTTAACAATATGTATTTGTATTTTAAATTTATTTCTGGTCACTGCACTGGTAAGACATGGAGCTGCGTTGAATATCCGCAACTGAAGTATAGCTTATTATTCCCCGTTTTAGAATATAGAAACTCGAACTGGCGAATCCTTTAGGATACCGTCCAAGGGATTCGAGTTCTGTTATTTTTCTGTTGTCCTGATAATATAGTTTCCGAGATATCTATGGACTAGTATTTCCGAGATATCTATGGATTAGTATTGATCTCGAAAATTAAATGGTGTGTGAGAAACGGAATGTCTTAAACTAAAAAACAAATTCCTTTTTTTAACAAAACGTCGGTTAACAAAAAAAAGCTTTATGGAAAACGAAACAACTTTCGATTTTTAGTAATCTGTGGTTAGACGTGATTATATAGAACTAATTACTGCGGTTATGAATGGTTATTGTAACACTGTCGCCGTTTCTTTTTTTTATTGAAAAAAAAAAGAATTACCGTACTTAATATATATTATAAAAAGTTGTGGCTGAATTTGTTCGAGTGAATGTATGGATTTAATTGGTTTTTGATTTGATTTTAAAGATTATTTTTAATACATACTTGCGTATGACGGACGAACTTAAAAAGTTAAAATTTTATAATATATGTGACCAGACTTTTTCTAAATTTGTACGGAACGGAAAAATATTCAATGTTTTTTTATTTCTGGCGGAAAGTGTTGAGCGGATTATTTTAACACTAGGCTGGCTGTTTATTCTGAAAAAACAACAATATTATATTTTGCAGAAACTCTATTTTTTGCCTACTCCGGGCAAAGAGTAGAGTCAAGACAGTTCATTCTCCCTCTCTGCTTACTTAAGGAATATGGCGTATGGGAAACTAGCATCTCAAAATCGACTGTGCCAGCTTAATCTTATTGTCATATTATAGCCAAATTATACAAAATTATTAACCTATTTTTATTAGTGCGTTAAAGTTTCATATAAATCCGTTTAGTAATTTTTGTGTCAACTAGAACTCATCAATCGTTACAAATTATGACACATTAATAATATTATTATTAGTAGTAGGACCTGTATCTGTATATTATTTGACTTAAAAAAGTTTCGTCTCGTTATTGGCGTCGGTTCTTCTCAGGTCTGAGGCAGTAACTTTAGTGAACCGGTGGTAAATTTTTGGAGGAAAAAAAAACAAATATGTAACTTTGTTTTCTTAAATAAAATGAATTTGACTTTGACTGGTTCAACTCAACGTAATGCTTTGTCTTATTTGAATTAATTTGGTACTATTGTAACTTATATTGAATTATTCATATTGTTCAATGTTAAATAATATGTAAAGTAGTTTATAAAACAACTTTGTACGTCAATTGTAGTGATAAGAGGGTTTTTTGTGGATATTTAATTAAAAATGTGTCGTGAGGCAAGCCGTGGCGCACACGTGGGCACAAGTGTGCAATTGTAAGCGCGACAGGTTCTAGGTTTGATTCCTACTCGAGAAAATGAATAATTCATAAAATATTTTATTAAATTATAGCATTAATATTGAAGTTGTTTTCGGATTTTCATCAGAACTGCCTTTCGAGCAGGTGGTAGCTTTGTTTGTATGTTCATTCAACGATTAAAAAGTTCTTACAATAGTCCATTTAAATTAAAAACGTTTTGAATTTAATATTTTAATTTCCTGGCTCTGGTGACGAGGCAAAGTGCGGTGTTGAGTTTCGCCACTCAATACGCAATCCCTTCAGTATTCTGTGGAAATTGGAAAACGGTAGAGTCTTAAAACTGGATTCTCAGGTTCCCTCTAACTGTGAAAAACATATATTTTAAATAAATACACGAGCATACATGTGGTACTCGCGAACCCTCTCCTATTGCTTACTAACACTAAGCAGCTAAATAGATAGATAGATAGATATATATACTTATAAAAAAAATAAAAGAGAATATTTTTTACTATTGGCTGGTGGTAGTTCTAAGTTTAAAATTGTCTCAGGGGATATATATAAATATTAGTTATTCCTTTTACTTTAATGAACATATATATTTTTTTGTCATCATCACGCTGTATCCCGCACACAGCAGGGTAGGCAGAGGGAACCTAGTGTTAAGACACTCCGTTCCCCACTTTCTGGCGAATTCTGGAGGCATTGCGTGTTGATTGGCAGATCGTTAATGTATAATATAATATATATAGTTCAGTATAATGTTAATGAATTATACAATGATTATGGTCAATGAATTCAAATATAGTGTATATTTACATTTTTATTCTATATTTACTGAGCTCTTTATATGTATAATTGAACGTACTTTTTATATTAGCTTTCATTTTCGTTTAATATGTGAAAGTTAATTTTTAGTTTTTACGTTTATGTCGGAAGATGTCATTAAAAAGTTATTACATATATTATTATTTTATAATATATTATTGTAAAATTTATATTTTATAAAGTGCAACTGATAAGTAGTACTACATTGTGGGTGGTACTACATAATTATTCCTGACAAGACATTTGCAAGGGGGAACTTGACTTTGATTTTGAATTAATATTTTTGTATTACGAGTTTTTTTCATAAATTTTCGGGCCTAATTTCTTGTTGCTTAAAATTCTGGGGTTCCATTCCTACGGCCATGATCGTGTATGACACATGTGACATATCACATTCTAGGTGTCCGATGTAACTATGGCGGTGACAACACAAGTACAGTGGATGAAATTCATTATAGTATTGTTATATAACCTAGTTTTCCTCGATAAATGGACTATCCAACATAAAAACATTTTATTAAATTCAAAGCAGTTCCTTGGCTTAACTCGTTCAACCAAACATTTTTTTCAGTTTTTTAAGCATAGAAATATAGATATATATTTTTTAGCTTCACGTTGTGTTCCACATATAGCATGGTAGACAGAGGGCACCTGGGAACTTAATGTTAACACACTTTGTTCCCATTAAGATAATTCTAGTCTCTATTTTCCGCTGAATTCTTGAGGCATTGTGTGGCGGAACTTAACCCCACGCTTTACCTCGTTACCAGAGCGAGGAAAATTAAAATATTATACATTTCATTCCCCCAAGTGGGTATCGAACCCAAAACAGTCGCGTTTACTTGTGCCCCTGAGCTTGAGACTCAGTAAATAGATATCTATAAGAATATTCAAGTCAGGGGGGATAACATGCATCGTGTTCACAATACTATACTCGTCCACTGCGCTACTACGAAGTACGAACTCTAAATGTCATATTCAATGCGCCTAGAAATATTATAAAATACTTTTTATAAAATACTTATTAGATTATTAGAAATATTATAAAATACTTATTAATTTATAAAATACCATTGCATTTTGCAAAGGTATTTCATAAATTAATATTAAAATAAAGCAAAATATTAAAATAAAGCAGCAAAAAATATTTCAAAGTAAAAGATATAATATATTTAAAAAATAATATATTTTAAATTATTAGAAAGTGCGTAAGTGATATTACGTTATATTTTCGTTACTTTCACACATCTATAGATGGTCAATTTTTTATGATGAGGCCAGTGTGGCGCAGGGGCACAAAGTGTGACTGTGAACACGACTGGTTGTGGGTTCGATCCCCGCTCGAGGAGATGAAATATTTATTTAAATTTTTATTTCCATTTCTTCGCTCTGGTATCCCAACAAGCGCGGCGTTAAGTTCCGCCAACACGCAATGCCTCCAAAATTCGGCGGAAAGCGGGGAACGGAGTGTCTTAGAAATAAAAACAATAAATTGGCCAATGGTCACATCAATATTCATAATGACCAGACAGTGTGATAAATACTTAATGACGTTTAGATGATAATAAATTAGTTAATGTGATATAGCTGGGCCATTACTAATAACAGAGATTGTGAAAGATGTAATACTCTATTTTGTTAATTTATCCATAACATACGTTTATAAAAAATAAGAAAAAAAATCAGCTTCACGCTGTATCTCGCATATAGCAGAGTAGGCAAAGGGAACCTAGTGATAAGGTTCGACCGAAGGTTCGCCGTTTGTTATGTATAATGTTTGTGTATAATATACATATATAAATGATAATTATACAAATTGCGATAGGTTACTATTTAATTCGTTTTTTTTTTTTGAGAAAAACAGGCCGAGGGAACCTACGAATTTAAGGTTAAGATATTAAATTCCCCGTTTTCCGCCAAATTTTTCGAGGCATTGCGTGTTGAGTGACGGAACTCAACGCCGCACTGTATCTCGTTACTCTGGTAACGAGGAAGGAAGGCAAGGAAAACGAAAATATTATATATTTCCCCATATTACCCACATTATTATATTGTCCCTCCAGCGGGAGTCGAACCCACAACCGTCGCGCTTACACGCACATTTGTGCCCCTGCGCCACGATTGCCTCAACTACAAACTATTTAGTTATTTTATAATGTTCTAAAGTATTATACCCACACTTAAGATTATTTATTATATTTTAAATATGCTTCGTAAAATTTATGTAAGGTTTTCAGTTTTTGTACTCTATTATTAAAGTCTATAAAATATTATAAAATAATGTCAACATTATTTACATTTTCATTGAAAAATTACGTCACACGTCGTATATCTAATAACGTGAATTTAAAAAAAATATTTGCTGACCCCTATATATTATAGTTGTATCTTTTTGTAAATAAGGGTTCATTTTCAGTGTAAAACGATTAAAGCATGCAGTCCCAACGGCATGCGTGAACAGAGACACCCGCACCTCGAATACGAGTTATAACGAATGTAAATAAGCCCTGCTTCTTGGCCCCCGTGGTCAAATAGAATTAATTGGAATTTTGTATGACACATTGTAGATGCATGAGGTCTCTGACCGTTACATAGAAACGATTAACATAATATAATATACCCTATAGCTTCTCTCGACAAATGAGTTACACAACACAAAAAAAATTTTACAATTCAAGCAAATACTTCCTGATATTAGCGCGTTTAACCAAATAAACTCCTTTCCCCCTCCCAGGGCGCCGTTGCTAAAGGGGCGCCGCAAGCACTACCTTCTCTCTTTTCATTAATGACACGAGCTTATTTCCAAAAGGAGTCTAAAAATTGTTATGGTGGCAGCTTTACAATAATATAGCTCATATATTAGAATAACACATAGGCCTCAATTTATGTAAAGTTTTTTGTATAATTTAATTATAATGTAACAAAAATATATGCGAAGTCGCGTTTGGGTGGATAGTTGATATGTAATTTTAAAATTTTTCAGGCCGTACGTTTGGTCGTCCCTTCAAGAAGATGATCCAGGCGTTGATTCCTTTGGTGTTTCAATTGGGCGCCGCGAGCACGTGGGCGGTGGTGGCCGCCCTGGTGGGAGTCAAGACGTTAGCTGTAGCACTAGTTATACTAAAAGTATTGTTGCTGGCCGGAGCTGTCAAGGTGAGGAGGAAAGGTTAAATAGAGAGTAAGAGTGTTAGATGTGATTTTTGTTATTTTAATTTTTAGAGTTCCGAATCTCATAAGACAAACGGAACCCTTAGTTGACCGTCTGGTGGTGGCACGATGGTTGTCGGTTCGATTTCCACTTAAAGGAGAAAGAATATTATTTTTTTACTTTTTTCTTCCAGTGACAAGATAGAGCAATAACTTCCAACATTAAACACACATTATCTCGAATTCGGAGTGTTTTAACATAAGCACCTATCCTGCTATATATAGGATACAGTGTCAAGCTAAAATTAGGAAATCGATCCCACGACTATCGTTGAGTCATTCACCTACCATCTGAGCTACAATGGTGTCACACACAACATTTTCCTTAATCGATTTATTTATATAAAATTGGAGAAATACCTCCATAGTGAAAGTATACTTTCTTTTGCCAGAAAGAGACGGACGATGATCTTGTATCGTTTAGAAAGAGATGGCAGTTTGTGGAATCTGTTAATTTGCATTGTATGTGTGTCAAGGTCTACATAATATGTCACATTGATCTGATCTTGCTAGTTTTTTTTTATAATATTTTTATAGCTTTTTTTTATTTTTGGGGTAAACGAGAAAGATACTACGTCGTTTTTATTAATATTATTAATAATAAAATAATCATAAGTATTATATTAAAGTATACGTATCAAATCTCTAGTGTTATACTAGGCATACCGTATACCATTAGAGACAGTCTGTATCTCTTTGTTATATTATTATTTTTTAAAAAAGTTTTTTATCATACTAAATTAATACCTATCATAAGAAAATATATTTTTTATCTTTATTTTGTCTTTTTTATGTTTCACAAACAAAACAAAACAACTTATGATATAATAGATAGTCATTCGGTTTTCTTTTACTTATAGACCACGTATGGTAACTGGATGTAGCGCGGCGAGGATTATGTGTCAACGAACGTGGCGGCTACTAGTAGTAATAAACTACGTTAAAACGTTATACAAATGATATGCTGCTATGAGCGGGATACAGCCTGAAGCTGAAAAAAAGTAAAAAAATACTATAAAAAGTATTTTTCTAAATTTGATACTTGAACCCACAATCATCGCGTTCAATGAAGCACGTTACAACCGCAGAACAACGTCATTATCTTTTAAATTCTTTTATTTGAGAGATCAGATTTATGAAAGTAACCTACTTAATAAGATATTAAAATAATTTTTGAACTATATATGTATACGCATGAGGCCGTCGTGGCGCAGTGGCACAAGCGTGTGATTGTAAACGCGACGGTTGTGGATTCGACTGCCAATCGGGAATGAAATATTTATTTTTTTCATAGCGCGGCGTTAAGTTCTGCTACTCAACACTCAATGCTTCCAGAATTTAGCTGAAAGTGTCTTATAGGAAACGAAGTGTCTCAACGGGTTCCCTCTGCCTGTCCTGTTATAAGGGGGATACAGCGTGAAACTCTTGTGTGAAGCATCTCTAGAAAACTTTTATATGCCATATTTTTTTAATTTATATATTTCCCTTTTAATTAAAAACAAGATTATGTCCAATACTTTAGATAACTTTAAATTAGTCACGTTCATTTAAAATAAATTGCAGCCTTAATAGGCTAAAAAGAATGACATTTATGTATTATTATATTTTTTCAGTTTGGAGCGCTTTTTGCGTCTAAAGGCCACTCGCACGAGCATCAAACCTGGACCCCGCATCAGAAAGAGATACATCTTCATATACATAATAATGGTGGATACCATGGAGACGACCACAATGTACCGATATGTAAGAATTGTTTTGTAGCGCCATCTATTATCCAATAGTTGTATCACTTTAACGCCTTTTAATCGCTTGTTCCTTGTTTTGCTTAATGCATATCGCCATCTAGCGGCAAATACCATAATTGCTGCCTATCTAATTTATTACGAGTTAAGCATTAATGATAAACTAAAGTATAACATTGAATAATATTATTACTTTTGTATTAAGCTACGGTATTATTTCATTTTATTAATTTTATGAATATTTATTTTTGATTTCTATTTCAAGAATATAATTACAGTTAATAATTGTAATTATATTCTTGAAATATTACGCCATCTAGCGTCTATAAGCAAGCTGTGTTATTAAAAAAAAGAAACCGATGTCGCGTATATATGCTTTATCTACGTAGTTTTATCATTTTATCAGTAGATGGCAATTTTGTATATTTTACATATATTCTAATTTATTGTACACATTTTTAAAACGTTGACTTTTTTTTATTTATTTTAAAAATATTACAACTTTCTTTAAAATATATACTTATTGTTATACTTATTGTTACCGTATTATATTATTATGAAATATATTTTTTATTATATTATAAATTAATAATAACTACTACCATATTATATTATTTATTTCCTTGCACTAACAATGAGTTAGTGAAATGTTCAATTCTGGAGTTTATTGCTTTAACTAATTTGATATATACTTAAAAATTAAAGGAATGGATAATAATCTATAATAATAAAATTTTAATCTTCCAGCGTCATGGAGCAGAGAAGGTGCACAAAACCCAGCCGACGCAAAGGTTGTCAACGTTGTACTGGACCCTTACGCGGCCGGCCCTCAGACTATAAGCACACCGTACGGACATTACATGAAAATTGATCCAGCACATCCAACTAACAAATGAAAACTGTCTATTACTTCCTGAGTTATTTATTTAAAAAAGAGTTAATTGTCACGTACAAAAAAATCAGTTTTAATTTCTTCGCTCTGGTCGAGGCAAAGCGCAGCGTTGAGTTCCGCCACTCAACATGCAATGCCTCCAGAACTCGGTGGAAATCGAAAAACGAAGTGTCTTAACACTAGGTTCCCACTGCCTGTTCTACTGTGTGCGATACAGCGGTAACCCAAAAAAAAAACATGTATTGAGGCCATCGTGTGACTATATACGTGACAGTTGTGAGTTCGATTCTCATTTGAGGGGATGATTATATTTGATTTATTCATATATCACAGAAATGGGCGGTTCTTGTGGAACGGAGTGTGTAAACATTAAGTTTCCTATACCTACCATATTATGTGTAGGTGAAACAATGTGTAGGTAAACCACAATTAAATTCTGCACGACTGAATACGGTGGTTGTAGGTTCAATCCTGCATATTTATATCAAATAAAGAATGCGTCGGTGTATTTAGACATTGGCAGTATTGGATAATAATTATATAAACATATAACTTTAAACACAATGGTTGTGGGTTCGACACCCACTCGGGGGGAAAAAATTATTATCATTTCCCCGCTCTAGCAACAAGACTAAGCACGGCGTTGAGTACTGCGCCTGTTTAATGTTTCGACAATGTCCAGTAATACTAAAAACTCTAATTCTCTTAATTTGAAAGAGTTGAGTTTCATATAAAAAATATAAACAATATTATGTTTACTTTATAAAGTTACCTTAGAAAATATTTATAATATTTTGAAATTAGTTTTAATAATTAGAGAGACTATTTATTATTAGTTTTAAGTTAATTTATTTATATTACCTACAATTAGTATTATTAATAAATTATTGAATGATACATTTGTTTCTTTTTTAATTTTTTACATAATAAATGTTCCATTGTTTTTAGAAATTGCATTGTTTTCTGTCTTCTTTAAAAAAAATAAGATTTCTAAGCATCACAGAAATTAAAATCTAAGTTCAGTTCTTCAGCTAAGACGTTCGTATGGTCTGTTCACTTCTTTTATTAGGGTGTTCTTTTAGTTGAGTACTACTTATTATACACATATAATTATTTTACAAAATTACACAAGTCTACAATACATGTAAAAGAGTTTCATTTAAAATACATCCTCCATCTATAAAAAACAAAAATATTTACAATAAAAGTTTCAGTTTTACAGTTAATTATTTTACAACGATAGCTTATGGTTAGTTAGTTAGCTTGGTTGGATAATTAGCTTATGGTTTAATATTGATATATCCAATATATTTACATAAAGATAAACTTAGAGGACTGAAAACAAGTCATCCGATCCGTCAGCTAACATTGTGAAAGTACCAGATCCTGTCCAAAAAATTATAAACCTCAACAAAACTCGTCATATAACTGGCGAAATAGCAGGATCTACTCGTATAGCAAACTAAGTCAGTTTGCTATACGAGTAGATCCTGCTATATAGTGTAGTGTAGTAGTAGATAGTGTTTGAATCTTTGTCTTGACTATGGAGGGCGAAGGTAAAGAGAACCATCTCAAATGAAAGGGAACACTGAAAAAGTGTCCTGCTACGAACACTAAGTAATAGTTCAAAAACCACTAGGTTAGTCGCAGTGGTACAAGTGTTCGTTTGTAAATATTTAACATTTTCATGTCTTCGCCCTGGTGTCGAGGCAAAAGCGCGGCGTTGAGTTCCACTACTCAATACGCAACGCCTCCAGAATTCGGCGGAAAGTGGGGAGTGGAATGTCTTAACACTAGGGTCCCTCTGCCAACCTTGCTTCATGCAGAATACAACGTGATACTGAAAAAAACCCCTCCAAAATGGCGCTAGTATACGCGAATGGTGTGACATGAATGTAACAATTGTTAATAGATTCAAGTATGCTGAGTTAGAAAATTTAATATTTTTACTGAATAGAGCAATCAGTATAAGTAAAATATACTATTCTTTAACAATTTACGTAGTTAAAAATTATCTTATAAGTATACATTTTCCAATAATTTTTACTTTTTTACTTTTGCTACTAGCTACTACTACTGTAGCGCCACTCTTCTATGGCACATTTTTACCGAAACATTTTCATACACTGAGACGGTTCTCCTTACCTCTACCCTCCATAATTATGACAAATTGACAACTGACATTACTACTGCCTGTGTTTATATTTAAATAGTTTCTATTTCCTACCTTTAGCAGACAGAAAACAGCGCTGAGTTCCGACACTCAACGCTCAATGTCTCGAAAATGGAATACAGTTTCGTTAACCGACTGACACTTCTTCTTCTTCCTTCTTAACATATGCGGGAAACCTTATTCATTTTAAATAATAACACAAAACTTAAAATATTAAAATATCAAATTATTTACAAAACTTGATTGACCTCTATAGTTTCCATAGTTTTGTTATGAATATGTAGATAGGTGTTTAATCGTTTGGATGACGTCACTACCAACCGGTTCTCCTTGACATATTCGCCCAAGAATATTAGTATACAGTGAATTCTTGAAGTTTATGTAAAACTAGCGACACAAACGCGGCTTCGCCAGCTTAAATTTATTTTTATATTATAACCAAAATATAAAAAATCTTTACATAAAATGTAGCCTGTGTGTTATTTTGATGTATGATTTATATTACTGCAATATAAACTAAAGCTGTTCAGTAGTATTTGCGATAACTATATTATAACAAACTTTAATGTGATATCATATAACCTACATTTCTCAATGTATAAGTTCGGTTCTTAATGTATAAGTCCAACGAAATAAATAATTCGAACGAGTAGTTCCTGAGATCGAGATATAAAATTGGTATAAAAGTATAGATAGAAATTAGTTTTTATTTTGGAGCCGCTGGCAGCAGGTTCACATCCATTTCGGTGGTTTTAAGTATTAGTTTGACAGAAAGCTAGAAAAAGGAAATACCTATAAATATTTTTACTACCTTCGAACTACACTACACTACCTACAGCTAGTTTTCTTATTATTTTTTCTATTTCTTTCATAGTTTTATATGTTTTTATCTTTATAGTATAGTACATATGTGAATAAAATGTGTGCTTACTTACTTCATTTATCAAATTGAAAATTTGTGACTGAAGACACGATGTTTATACGTTTATTCCTAACACAAGGATGGATTTTCTTTTTTTCAACCTTACGGTTTATCCCATATATAGCAGGATATGCAAAGGGAAACTATGAACCCAGCGTTGAGACACTCCGTTTCCATTTAGACACTTCCGTTTCTCAATTTTTGCTGAAATCTAGAGGCATTGCGTATTGAGTGGCGGAAGTCAACTCCGTCCTTTGCCTGGTTACCAGAGAGAGGAAATGAAAATGTTAAATATTGCTCTCAGAGAGAATCGAAGAAAAACTTGTTAAGTTTACAGTAGCACATTTGTGACCCTGAGGGGCACGGCTGGCTCTGAAAATTATTTGATAAAAAATATTTTAATTTCTTTGCTACGGTGAGAAAGGCGGCGTTGAGTTCTACCATTAAATAAATACGCAATGTCAAAACATCCGGACAGAAAGTGGAGAATGTGTGTCTTAACACTACAAAGAATGAAAATGTTGCTGAAAGAAATTGATTTTAGGCACTATAAAAAGTAACTATAATAATATATTTCATGATTGATGGTACATAATGAGGCTTCTTTACTACTAAAATATTAAGCTGGACTATATCGTATACATGAATCAAGAGGATGCGGTTTTCAAATGATTGTGCTAAAGTGTTGTTTTTGCGGGATTTCAAGGGGTACCTCATTTTTAACCAGTGGCGTAGCTGGGGGGGTGCGAGCGGTGCAGCCGCACCGGGCAACAAAAGGAAAGGGGCATCAAAGTCTACGATCAATTCTTCTAATTTTTTTCAATCAAGAAATGTACAAGAAAAATAAGAGAATGAAAATGACAAATACAATCTCGCTTTCATGTCAATTGAACATGAACTAGTCGATACTATTGATTTTAAAATGTGATTAATGACTTTGCTAGTTGAAAAGCGCGTAATGTCCGTTTTAAATTTTTGCAATATTTTTTACCAAAATCTAATGTTATATTTAACTTATAACTTAACTTAACTTAGTTTCACGCTTTACCCCTAGCGGGGTAGTCAGAGGGAACGGAGCG
>JAAIXJ010000172.1:390047-461831 GCA_013403705.1 Heliconius hermathena
GAATCCAAAGCAGTCTCGGGTTGATCGCCTTGTATTCAACCGTTGCACTAACCAATCGAGAGGACAATAACACACCTACACCTTGATAGCCCCGCTCGGGTTTCTGGTACGCCGGCCCAGAAAGCGACTCGACTGCCCCGTAAATCGTTGGTGTTATTGCCCTTCCGCTTGGTCTCAGTCACGCAGACGACATCCAAATCTCTATCATCCATCACATCTAATAATTCATTCATCTTTTGTTCCATCCCTCCTCTTATATTCCACGTAGCTATTATTAGCTCCGTCCTCTACCTCCCGCCCTTCCGGACATGGCGTGTTGGGTGGCGGTCCCCAACGCCGCATTCGTCGCCACTTGACACACCAGCGGCGACGCACTGGTGCACGTCGCCTTGGGGGGACGCCCTATCAGTCCACTTTTGAAATATGAAATTACTTTGACCATTTTAAAGGGCATCAAGTCCTAAGCCGCACCAGGCAGCAAATACCCTAGCTACGCCACTGTTTTTAACATCTTTTCTATTAAGTCCAAGTAAAATTTAAGAAGCGTCATTTCACTTATACATTCCTAACCTATATCATCATATGACTTCATACTTTTTTTTAGCTTCACGCTGTATCCCGCGCACATAACAGGGTAGGTATTCCGTTCCCCACTTTCCACCGAATTTTTGAGGCATTACGAGTTGAGTGGCGGATCTTTGCATAGGTATACTATAGACAAGATATAATAATATAGTACCATTGAATTAATTTGATGATGGACCC
This sequence comes from Heliconius hermathena, assembly GCA_013403705.1. Lineage (NCBI taxonomy): Eukaryota > Metazoa > Arthropoda > Insecta > Lepidoptera > Nymphalidae > Heliconius > Heliconius hermathena. The sequence continues at coordinate 390,813 of JAAIXJ010000172.1, forward strand.
CGAAGGTGCGAGATGAAATTCTGAAATAAATATTAGAAAAACTATAGAATTTGCGTGAAATATGTGAACACTTGGGGAAATTAAATGTTTATTTACATTTATATTTCCATTTCTTCGCTCTGGTTTCGAGGCAAAGCGCGGCGTTAAGTTCCGCCACTCAACACGCAATGCCTCAAGAACTCGACGGAAAATGAGGAACGAAGTGTCTTAAGAGGAGGTTCCCTTTGCTTACCCTGCTGTGTGCGGGATACAGCGTGAAGCTGATTTTAGTTATTTCAACTAATTATTTATTTTATTTATGTCAGATTTCTGCCCTATAGTATAATTTGTGTAGCTTAGCTTCCACAGTTTTCGTCGGTAACAATTACCTAAACACTGAAATTAAATCACATGACTATTTATTATTTAACTGATAACACAAAGGTACTAGGAAGGTAAATAGTTGGTTAAAACTTATTTATTAATATTTTATTATTAACTTCTAAATATTTTATATCCAAATAGACTTAATTATTTAAATAGCTTTAGTATCAAGCTTTAGTGTCAAATACACGAGTACATGTCGCTAATTATTTAAAACCAAAACAGAATGTAATTTAAGAAATAAAAGTCATTTAATTTTAATAATTTTTGTTTTATTTGTAAGTGTAATTGAATAAAGAAATACAGACAGATTACATTTTACATTACAGATCTAAAGATCTTTTTTAAATATGGGGCCTGTAAATTTATCAATACACAGAAGACATGTACAAATTATCATTTATCTTTGCATTATCCTTTCGACATAAATTCTTACACTCGCAATATTATATGTATCTTGTGTTTCTTCTCTGGAAAATTTACTTTTATTTTGAGCGAAGGGGGGCATAACAATCTTCACCTATTTTCCACTTCGATCTATAACTGTTCTTATATCTGGAAAATATTTTTTTCTGTTGAAGTTACCACATCTGTGTGTGTTTTTTGAGGGGTATTACGTATTTTGTTCTTAATTTTTTTGTTCTTTTTAATATAAATAATTGAGTTGTCTTTTTCTGTTTGTATTTCATCGTCACATACTTGGCTATAAATATATCTATTACACGTAAATATATTTCTTGCATTGTAGAATTTCTCATTTTCTTGACTTAATAAAACGATAAGTCGAACATTTTGCTTTGACATTAACAGGTGACAAAGCCTACATTTTTTCTACTTTTGGCCACCATGAGCGCTGCGAGCGATTGTGAAATATCCCCACCTAGTTCTTCGCGCCCTGCCAATAGCAGAGTAGGCAGAGGGAAACTAATGTAATACTACATTGCTGACGCACCTTCCTATTTTCAAGAGATTGCGTATTGAATGGCGGAACTTGATCTTATTACCAGTTTACTAGACATTGTCTTTTCTAATATATCTAAAATATAACTAACTTCTACATAATTCAGTCAAAAAATTCAGCAACACGACCTATTATTAGACGTCCTCTAAGTATCATGTGTTGACTTTTAAATATCAAGCCGCGACATGCGCGCGCGCACCAAGGGCGTCTCGTATGACGTCAGAATACAGAGAACTTGCCCCAAATCACTTTAGAGTTTGGACTAATAGCGAATTTATCTATAGTTGCCTTTTTTTGTTTTTGTATTTTACCTTTTTGGTCCTTTTTTAACTTGTATTTTTTTTATTTCGTAATAATAACTTTAACTTTTGGACTTGGACTGGAATTTATATAAAAATGCCTTTTTTATTTTAGCTTTTTGACTTTTTTTATTTTTTTAGTTTTTAATTTGTACAAGAAGTTGATATTTTTTAAATTTCAATATTAAACTTATACAGCACATTTAAAAGTATATAAATTAGCACCTACGTAAGTTAGGACGTCAACCTAAAAAATTAAAAATACCTTAAGTTGCGGAGTAGTTTTTAAATTAAACACGATGGGTGTGGATTCCAATCTTAAAAAAGTTGTTGAGTTTTAATGGGATATTGCATGTTAAGTGGCGGTACCCTACGTTCCGCTTTGTCTTGCTACTAGATTTATTAAATATCTAATAATAATCCGTCGCATTTTTAGCCACAAGTTGTGCCACTGCGCCACGTATACAATTAAAGTATCCATCTGTCTCTTTATATTACCACGTTTTTATCAGGTCCACTTATAATCACGTAATAAAATCTAAGAAATTGAATTTGACCTACTTGTATTATGAAGAAACGTGGCAGTTGTACGTAGTTTACGGAAGAAAATAATAATATGGTATCATCGAGCTGGTGTGATGATGGACCCAGGTCCTGAATAGTTTGCCCTCTTCAGAGGTTACTTCTAAGTAATAGAAGTTTTGGCTCACATAATTAACAGCTCCGAGCACGTTTCATAGCACTTGAGAGTACACGATCCCATCACGCATTCTTCTATCCACAGATTTAGTAGGTATTTTGCACCTTAGCCCATGTAAAATGTTATGTTTATCTAAATCTTTACCTAAATTACTTAGCGAATTGTAATGTGGTTTTCACTAAGTGACACAGTAAGAAGAAGGTTGTATATACTATGTATACTAGTTTTGGCCTACTGCTCCTACAGTCCCCAGTGGTCTTATATACATAATAAATAAGATTTGGATGATACATTAAATATTTGAAGTATTTGAGATTACTCTGGCTGCGAGAACAGAGGGTCTCATATCGAAATCTCTTTCCTCAATAAAAATTATTATATTTCCTCAATAGAAAGTTCAATTAAGTTAACAATAGTTCCTGAGATTTCGAGCGCATGATCGACCGCAGGCTCCGCCGCGAGTGTACTGTCTCTGAGTCTCAATATGGATTTCAGCCAGGATCGGGCACTATGGACGCCGTTTTCGCCCTCAGAACAATGATGGAGGCATACAGGGAAAAAAGGAGAGCTCTGCATGTGGCCTTTTTAGATCTGCAGAAGGCCTCTGACTGTGTGCCTCTTCAGTGCATCTGGTGGGCACTGCGATCCAAAGGGATCCCTGAGGCCTATATTGAGATTATCAGAGACATGTACAACGATGCCGCTCCTATGGTTAGGACTGCTGTTGGCGACACTAAACCCTTCCAGATTACAGTAGGGGTTCACCAGGGCTCGGCTCTTAGTCCGTTCTTATTCAATGTGGTGCTCGATACTGTCTCGGCTCACATCCAAGACCAGGATGCAAGTGCCTTACTATGGCAGTCCCTGGAGTGAGACCTCTCGGACGCCCAAGGAAGCGCTGGTTGGATGTCGTGATGCAGGACATGAGGGCCAATTGTCTACCCATCGAGGACGCTAAAGACCGTGCAAAGTGGAGTAGGTTGAGTAGGAAGGCAGACCCTGGCAAATAGCCGGGATTAATGCCAGGAAGAAGAAGAAGAGTTCCTGAGATTCCTGAAAGGACTGAGATTGCTCCTTAAATATTTTTTTTTATTTTATACCGTCGTCATAAACTTGGCTTTATAATATCAACATAAAAATATAGATTCAGTACGGGCAACAAGCATTATTGCAGTACAAGCAGACAAAGCCGCGACGCGCAACACTAGTAAGTTTTATTCTAATCGCAACATCAAGATAAATTTACAATTGTATTTAATATTTCGGTTTTGGCCACAATATATCTCTGTTAAGTGATATTTAAATTCACCATACGTCAGTCCCAACTGTTTACAAGCTACTGAATCGCTTCTACGTGCGTGGCGTACGTGCTTTACGTTTATTTATTAGGTAGATTTTAAATTTGAGATAAAAATAAATGATTTTATCGAAACTTTTTAAGTTTTTATAATTTTTTATTTGTTTTTAAGTTTTTACAAGATTTTGTTGTATATTATGTATTATAGAAGTTTTTATTAAAAAATATTTATTATTGAGGCTTTTGTAGCGGCGTAACAGCGAACTGTAAATCGTGACGTGTATGTAATCATTTTGTATGAAAAATCTATAAATTTGAGGCCAGTCGTGGCACAGGGACGCAAAATGTGGCTGTACAATCGACTGATTGTGGCTTCGATCCCCACTCGAGGAAATGAAATATTTATTTACATTTATATTTTAAATTCTTCGCCCTGGTGTCGAAGCAAGCAAGTGCGTGCTTGAGTTCCGCCACTCAGCACGCAATGCCTGCAGAACATGGCGGAAAGTGGGAAACGGAGGGTCATAATACTAGGTTCCCTCTGCCTATCCTGATGTGTGTGGGATACAGCGTGAAACAGATTTAGTTTTAATTTAATTTAATCAATAATTTCTCAAATTCAGATTTTTTCTTTATTTGTAACTTTCTCACTTTGTGCCAAATTTCATAACTGTAAGTTCATGGGAGGTACCCTATAGGTTTTGATTACGTGGTGAATTTTATACACAATGCATCAATAATAATATATAGAACTTATTAATTACTTATTATTAATTGATATATTAGAACTTACCTGAATATTTGATATAAATATCTGCTTGATACCTCCAAGCGGTCTCGAGATAAATGTTGTGTAACAAATAAATGTACCGGTTTTTCTTTTTGAGTTACGGAACCCTAAAAATGCTATAAAATTTCACACAGGAAGTATTAATATGTATGTCATTTACAATTTTTACCCTTCTTATTCAAAAAAAATATTTACAACAAATGGCGGAACTCAACGCAGCGCTTAATCTTGTTAGTAGGAAATGAAAATAATACATTCTCCTGAGTGAGAATCACACGATCGTTGCGTTTACTCTTTTTTATATTTTCATTATACTACTTTAATTCTTCTATTATCTTCTCTTCTCTTCCAGTCTTCTATTGTAGAAGTAAACGGGACAAAACGTAACCTCTATCAGGCTATGTCTGAAACATCGTAAGATACAGACAAAGCCAAGGAGAGGCTAGGTCAACATCCCAGCTCTTGATACATTCTTGGATTTCTTCATTTACTTTACTTCTCTCTTCTAGGTTCTTGGTAGTACATAAAAATAAAGGTATCGATAACTTACTTACTTAGTAACTATAAATATTGATTATCTATTTAAAAGAAATTATATACAAGCATAATATAAAAAAATTAAGCCGACTTCAAGTACCTGAAGAAGTCGGCTATTTGAAGTCGGCAAGGGAAGTCAAAAAAGATGAAACTTTGACTGTTCCCTAAGATAGAATATACACGATTTAAAGTTAAAATAATCCTTTAAGACAATACTCTTACGGAACATAACACACATAACAAGCTATAGCATGGTAGGCAGAAGAAACTTGCTTAGTGGCGGAAGTCAACGCCGCGCTTTGTCTAGTTACTAAAGCGAGAGAATGGTTAAATGTGAGTTATTTTCATTTTCCCACTCTAAAAGACAAAGTTAATTAAGCTATTCCGTTATTTTCCTCTTTAAGAAACCTAATAATGGAACATTCCGTTCTCTATTGTTGCCACTTTGATTTTCTCCTTATCTCAACGACAATTTTTTTAAAGAAAGGCCTTGTAGTTCTACAAAAATACTTATAGGTACATTGCCATGTTGAATCTGAGCAAAAAAGTTGAATGGAATTCCTAACGTTCATTTTGCTAAAACTAGTTAACGCGAACTAGTTTTTTTTTTGTCTAGCGTATGGCACAGTGGTGACTGTTCCGTTAAAATTAGTACAAATGATGATTACGGGTTCTAAATTCAAAAATAATTTAATGGATCAAGAAAAGTCCTTCCATCTGAAGACAATGTTCACAGCAATCATATAAAAGACTTCAACGCGCTAAAATGTAATTACACTTTATTAGTTTAATTTACTAGCTGTCATTATATTTTGCTTTTATTGTCAATGCATAAAATTTAAACAAACGAAGGCAAATTTATATAGACTAGTAAAATATGTATAGGTATTTTTATAAGTATAAACGATTCAAAATTTCGCCACAAAAAAAAAGTTCATAATAGCGAGAGTAAGTAAGAAGGAACCCAGTGTGAAGATATACTATTTGTCACTTTCCTTTGAAATTTCGATATATTGTGCGTTAAGTGGCGGAACTCAACTCTGCGTTTGTCTCGTTATCAGGAAAATGAAAATGATTCATTTCTTATAGTGGAAATTAAGCTCATAACCGTCACGTTTACAGTCAGACGCCATACCACTGAGCCACGACGGCCTGGCGCCAACAGCGCCACAGTGATATACAAAAAATTAAAACAGTATAAACATTCTTATCAACTATTATAATTTATTTTTTGCTGGTTTAATATTCGTAAGTAATTTATCCAATTATTTTTTCCGGTACAAAATAACTTCATATTTATTGTAAAAAAAATACATATTTTACGAGTCAACGGATTCTGTAGGTTTTTTTATTTATTTATTTTTTTTCCCTCCTGTACGAAACCAGATAGATAGCTATTCACGGGTGACACTATATTTAGGTTTTTCGATCAGAGAAGAAGCATAAAAAATTAAATTTAAATGAAAAAAATTAATTTGAAAATTGTATATACAATATTTTAAAAAGATTATCTTATTTAGATATTAGTTTTGTTTTTCTTATAGTATGCTTTTTCCGCTTAACTAGGTAGGCCAAGGGAACCCAGCGTTAAGACATTCGTTTAGAGAAACGCGGAGAGTAGAGACTGTCTTTGGAAAAGGAAAAATTATTTAAATATGTTTACAATAAACATCTGTTAAACTGAGCTAATACCGCTTCTAATATGAATATACATTTTAACACCAAAACATAAATTATTATACTAAACAACAATTATTATCTTAATTGAAATTGTATGCAAATTAAGTTATTATAACACGTTTTTTTAACCTTCACAGAGTAGCAGAGGTTAAAAGGCAAATGATCTTTAAAGAATATTTCAAGAGTCCTCAAAGTCATGTAGTGTAATGACATTAGGTATGTATGGAATATGGATCTACAAAATATATAAAATATTAGCTACCCACGCGCGGCTTCGCCCGCTTAAACTCCTTGTTGTATTATAGTCACTTGACTTTAGACTTTAGTAGCTTTTGTAGCCTTTATATTATTTTGATGTATAAGCTATATTACTGTAAGTTTTCATCTAAATCTATTTTAGTATAAAATGGACAAAAACATCCATCCCCACAAACTTTCATATTTATAATAGGATATCAGTAAGTAATAGTATTTTTTTAAATTATTCGCTGTATTCAGCATATAGCAGAGTAGCCAGTAGCGACTTGAGGTGTTACCAGACGAAGTCCAATGTGCCCAATGTTTGAGAATTTTAAGTTTAAAACAAAATCAAAAATATTTAAATAATATTTACTAAAATACGAGTGTCATGTTTCCTTGTCATTAAAAAAAAGACTTTAAAATTTTGGCACATAACATATAAATAACATTTTAAAATGTAAAACTGAATACATTAGTTTAGAATTAACATATTCATCGACCGACACATGTAAAACTTGATTTTATAACTAAAACTTAGTTTTGAAAGGTCTCCCAAAACTGGTCGTCTATTAAGGCAATGGAGTCAAGGATGTCGTGTTTTTTCCATTCGTTTTTTTTGGGCAAAACTCAAACTTCAAGAATCTTTGTTAAGTTGGAATTTTTATTTATGTCATATACGAGATAGCTTATGGCGCTTATTATTATTAAAATATTAATATATTGAAATTACTATTGAACATTTAATTTGAAACTTATTTAATATTTTATCACTACTTATTAAAGCTTCACGCTAGTTAAATCAGATATCATTAATTCGATTCGTCTGTACATAATAATAGTGGCCGTTGAAAACAGCTTCAGCTTCACGCTATATCCCGCACACAGCAGGGTGGGCAGAGGGAACTAGTGTTAAGACACACCGTTCCCCACTTTCTGCCGAATTCTGGGGACATTGCGTGTTGAGTGGCAGAACTCAACGCCGTGCTTAACCTCGACACCAAAGCGAAGAAATGGAAATATAAATTTAAGTAAATATTTCATCTCCTCGAGTGGGGATCGAACCCACAACCAGTCGGTTTTACAGTCACACCTCGTGCCGCTGCGCCACGACTGGCCTCTTACTTCGTTGAAAACAGAATTTTCGTAAATTATAAAATTTAAAATTCCGTTTTTACGCCACAAAAATTTTGTAAAATATTCATAGTGCTCCCTAAGAAAATATAAAATTTCAGCATTCTACGTCGTTTAGTCATGTTTGTGCGTCTGATTAATCACAGTCAGGAGCTTAGAAATGTTTGTACCAGTTTTCATATCTGAAAAATATCGTAACAGTATATCGTAAATTCTTTCTAATTTATTGTATCCTTGATTTTATTAGCATTGAAGTTTTCATCGAAATGGGTTCAGTAATATTCAGATAGATCAAAGTTTCAACATAATCTTTCGTTATTAAAATTTTATGATGGTAACCAATACGGCGTTTTATATTATCGATACTACATCAAAATAGGGATGCTTTCGACATACAATTTTTTAAAAAAATCGAGGCAAAGCGCGACGTTGAGTTCTGCCACTCAACACGCAATTGCTCCAGAATTTGGCAGAAAGTGGGGAACGGAGAGTGTTAACACTAGGTTTCCTCTCCTACCCTGCTGTGTGCGGGATACAGCGTGAAGCTGATTAATGAAACGTTTACCTAATATGGTATGTTACACTGTATAACCTTACTAAAATTATTATAAAATATATATTGATTCTTAGAATAAATATTTCTTGGTGTGGTGGAACTCAAAACCACGCTAAGTCTTGTTATCAAAGTAAGAAAAAAATAAAAATAAAATGCCCTGAGTGGGAATGCAATCCACAATATTCGTGTTTACGTTGTGCCGCACCGCCACGAGGGCGATGGATGTATGTTTTCAATCTCTACCTGGACATCTCATAGTATCTAAGCTATAAATCGTGATCTCATCTAAATACTTTCATAAAATGACTAATAAGTTAATATTTAAAAGTGTTATGACTCATCAGGTTGACTCAATTTTTAAGACAAACTTTAAGTAACTCCCACATTATTAAACTATCAAAAAGATACTTAAAAATAAAAATCTATATGACTCATAATACTAAATTAAAATGCTAATTTTCTTCCTTTTATGAAAAAAAATATTTAGAGAATATTTAAAGGAAACTAAAGAATTTAAGATAAGTAGCATCTAGCCAATTTTACACTTTATCATGCATTGCAGGGTAAACCGAGTCAATACGCGTAGCTGGAGATCAGAATTCAAAATTTGAATAAAATTTATTTAGTATAAAAATTGATTTACTTTATGGACGTTAGCTTTAAAAGTCATCTTTTATTGTAAAGCTTCACGCTGTATCCCGCACACAGCAGGGTAGGCAGAGTGCGCAGCGGCGTTGAGTTCTGCCACTCAACACGCAATGCCTCCAGAATTCTGCAGAAAGTGGGGAACGTAGTGTCTTAATATTAGGTTCCCTCCTGCCTACCCTGCAGTGTGCGGAATACAGCGTGAAGCTATATAATAGGTAAATGTACAAAATAATTTAATTTGTCCAAGAGACATGTTCAGAGGAAGTTAAATACTAGAATTTAAATACTAATAAATGAAATACGAATCGTAATTATTATTGATGTCAATTAAAATTCAAATAAATCATTTTATTCTCCTTTAGACTATTAAGGAACACCTTATCGATCAATGAGCTAAATATGGAGATATTTATGAATGATGATCCTCATCTAATATTTTTTTCATCGATGAAGGAATATTATAGGAAATATAAATAAAGTACAGATAAAGAGCAGAAACTACCTAGCATTCCATGGAAACAACGTGCCTGGGGCTTGTGACCCAGATGTAGGCTTAAGAGTTGGACTCTCTTGAAATGGTAATTAACACTCACCTGCACTGTTTCAGCTCCTCTCTTTCAATATCAAATTGGAATGATTCTACAAGTACCACTTTCGAAACACGTTCTAGAAATAAAGTCTAGAAAGGCTATATATATGCTAATTATATAGATTTTGTTTCTGTTATCTTTAACTTTAATAATATAATTTATATTAATAAAATACTTTTTCGAATTCTGCAATCACGGTGAATTTGAAATATCAAAAAGAAATCTAATCTGTTTCAACAATGACTAAACTTAGAACAATGTTACAAATCAATTATTTGTTTTTTTGGTCAAAAAAAAATAGTGCCTGGTGCCTATAACCGAAAGCGATTTCTAAGAGAACAGTAACAAATTGTATTCAAAATTAATGTTAGCTGAAATAAAATTAACATTTAACGTTTATTAATATAACCTTTAAATTAGTAAGTATGCTTTGCTTCCTGCTGGTATCACCCTCGGTTTATAGTTTTTTATAATAATTTATAGTCCAAGCGGAGTTAATGAGATACGCTATGTTAATTACGTAACTTGGCAACTTGTCTCAAGGTTTCTAGTAATATTTACATAATATGTTATTTGCTTCAACGTTCTATCTTAGACTGTGACTAGTGTGCGAATCGCGGAGTCGTTTGCGTCAATTTTTTTATATTCTCAGCTTCATTCGAATATTAGCGACTCGCTGGCGGCTTCGCCCGCTTGAACTACATTCATATTAATTTACTATTCTGCCTTTTTTTTTGTAATATTAATATCATTTTATAAACATTTTATCTATATTGTAAAGTAAAGTTTCAAGAAATGCAATAAAACAGTTAAATAACAGTTAAATAGCAATTTTGATGAACAACGTTCTTAAAAATGGTATAACTTTTTTTTATTTATAAACCGATTGAAATAAAACAAATATTGGATGTGAAGGAAACTGCAATTAAATTGGCTATCTGAGATTAGCGTGAACAAACGAATAGACAAACAGATCAAAAAGTTAAAAATAATCGTTTTGATTCTATTAAGTTATTAATGCCACCAATGACTGAATGAGTAGCTTTGAAAGATTAGTGTATAAACTTCTTCTTTATTTTATACAAGAACTGTGTAAAGATTTTTATCTATCATAACTTATAAAAAAATCAAGTAAACCAATAGAAGACATCTAGTATTTAATTGATACTAAATTAGGACTAAGCAGTAGTAAGGTATATAAATGGCTGGATTGAAATATTTAATATTTTTAATTCCTCGTTTTACTACCAACACTCAACACTCAATGTCTCAAAATGAAAATGTCTCTTTGGAGGAAAATGGAGAACGAAGTGTGTCTTAATACTAAGTTTCAAGGTTCCCTGTGCATACCGTAGAATATAGCGTCAAGCTAATAAATGTAGTATATATATAAAATACTTTAATATATACAACGACATTATTGATTCACGTTTGATTATCGTCTCTACACTTCGACTTGGAGGTTTTCTATTTTTTTTACAACTTCACGCTTTTTTCCGCATAGTAGGGTAGGCAGAGCGAATCTGATATTAAGACACTATTCCCCACTTTCCAACCAACTATCGAGATATTGCGTGTTAAGTGAGGCCGGTCGTGGCGCAGCGGCACGAGGTGTGACTGCAAAACCGACTGGTTGTGGGTTCGATCCCCACTCGAGGAGATGAAATATTTACTTAAATTTATATTTCCATTTCTTCGCTCTGGTGTCGAGGTTAAGCGCGGCGTTGNCAGCGTGAAGCTAAAAAAAAAAAAAAGTTGTGAGAGTTGAGCGAAAAAAATGAAAAGAAAACATGTTTCTCCAAATAGGAATCGAGCCCATAACCAGTCAAACGCTGTGCCGCTGCGACACCACGGTCTAATTATTGTTTTTCTTAGTACAATATTTAAAGTTAAATACCTATTTAGATAAATTTGCTAAATTTCTCCAAGCAAAAATATCGGCTAGATATACATAAATACAAAGAAGAATATAATAAACAAAAAGTAAAAATGCCAATAAAAATACGTAAGCAATACCTATTAAAATCATACAATATTATAGAACATGGAAAAACCGGTATTTTACATAACTATTAAAGAAGTGACGTGACGTGGCGTTTCTAGCAATATCGATTTGATGCATTACTATAATCGATTAAATAATTAATCGTTAACATATGAATGAGAAAATATTTTTTTAACAACATATGTGTTAGTACGTCATGTAAAATAATGTTGTTTAACCTTTTTTTAACTCGGCCTAATTTTTAATAATAATCGTAAATTATTCATTATTGACAGATGTTAAAAAAATATGACGTCAAAATGAACTGTAAATGCGACGATCGTTCTACCGTCGAGGGCTTGACTGGCGGTCCTACTCGGGGGAATGGTTTATATTAATTTATATTTCCACCACGCCTTTAAAATTCGGTAGAATGTACAGAACGGAGTGTCTTGACACTAGATTCCCATATACCCTCTGCTTACCCTGCTATGTGCGGGATACAGCGTGAAACTATTATAATCATATAGAAAAATAGATATAAAAACTATTATAATAATTCTTAACATATTTTTGACTACAAATGAGAGATTAAATAGAATACACTACATAATTTTGCCATTATTTCTTAATAAGGGGTCTGTTCAAGCAACTGCAAAAAAGCCTAGTAGGTATATGTACCTAAAGATTTGTTTCAAGATAACGTTTCCTGTCCATTTTAGTGAATTTGTATGCTTAGTGGTGTAACTTCCCTGAGTTGAGAAAAACAAAAACTCATAACCATTCCGTGTATAATCATAATTTTTTATAAACATATGTATTTATGGCTGTTTTAATACTTTTTGAAACTGTTTGAAATATTAAGAAATAGTTACATGTTTATCCTTCGGAGATAATATGGGTATGGACAGCTAGCTCATTTTTCTCTCAAAGAGTCTATATAGTATACCTATATAAAAGGGAAAAACTGATAACCTAATCCAACTGTTCTACAAATTATTACCTTAAATAGAGAAATTATTTTTTTTTACTAAAGATTTTCCTTATTATGCCACTTAATTCCTCTAGCACCGCAACTCACCGCCGCTTTTTATCTTTTTTACCACAGTTAAGAAATGAAACCAAATCATTCTTTCGTGTGGAAATAGAACCCACAACCGTCACGTTTAATGCTTTGCATCTACACTACGTTGGTAAATATATTTCACAATAAAAAAGAACCAATATATTTTAAATAACTGCATGCAAGAAACTATTCTAGCTGTGCAAAGTTGAATAACTGGTCTAAAGTATATGCAACCCGTTTAAGTCTAGTTAATACTAATACCGACATTTTCTACAATTTTACAGTTTTTATTCATTAATATTCTGTATTATAGTAATAGGAAGGAATATTTATATTATATTACGGGGAAAAGAAGAAAGAACTAAGTGTTAAGACACTCCGTTCTTTTTAAGCCTGATTCTCCTCATTTTCACTGAATTCACGAGGCACTGTGTGTTGAGTGGCGGAAATCAACGCCGGGCTTTGCGTCGTTACCAGAGCGAGGAATGAAAATATTAAATACTTCATTCCCCTGGATAGGAACTGAACCCACAACCGTCGCGTTTACAGACGCACACTTGTGGGTTCGATTCACACACGCTGGTGTCTCTGCACTACGACTGAATTAATTTATATCTATATAGTTATTTTCTCATTGAAGTTCGAGTAAGTACCTATATCGTAATTAATTACATCTGAAATATTATGCAATAGATCGAAAGGTGAATAGTATTTATATGAATATTTCATTACTTTTACTTAGGTATATTATATGAAATTAAAAATATTTATTTGGAACTTTACTTGAATATAAGTTGCTTGGTACAGGATTCCTTAGCATTGATTTTTTTTTAACTTTAACATTGAATTAGTTTTGATATGACCACAAATATATTAAGTTATTATAAACTACGCAAAACTAGATAAAATCGAAACCAACAATTTTTTTAGGTATAATATTATACTTCATTTAGCATGTTAATGTGAAGGAACTTAACAATTCATATTTCACGTCACGCATTTGATTTACACAAATATAAAAATCTACGTAGATATTAATATAATATAATAACAAAAAAACATAAAAGAATATTTATATATAATTAAAAAATACACATAAAATTGAAAGAAAAAATGGCGGGAATAAAATACAGATAAAATCGAAAAATCGTACCTCAGTTCGGATGCACAATTTGAAAAAAAAAAAGAACATAATATAAAATCGGCAACACACGTGGCGTACACACAGTATCACAATCATAACTGAGTTTTAGCTACGTAGGAGATTTTTCAAACCAATACGTCCTCCAAATCACTGTGAATTGATTAAAATTATAAAACTGGTTGAATAATGTTAATTGTGCGATGGCGCCGCGTATCGCGATGCGACGTTAGAGAGCCGTTGCCGGATTTAAAAATAATATTAAAAGAAAAAAAAATAGCGATCTCAGAGCGTATGGAATGCTTAGTGAGGTGTACCTCTGCGGAGGTTCCGTATTTTGATGTTAATCATTTTATATTCTTTTTCATTATCAATATATACATAGATTGGATAATTTTATAAGTTTTCAAAGTAGATGGTAATTTTTTTAAGGGTTCCTCAAATATCTCATATTTTTTTATATAATTGCTATAACGCTATGTAAAAAATGTTATGATTTATAGACTTCTTACTTGCACTGAGTTTAATTTATACGAAAACTAGCGATCATGATACAACTTTCAAGGTTTTATTACGAAACTTTCTTTTAAAATAAGATCATAATTGTTATTCTAATGAAGTCATAGAATTTTTTTTCAAATTGCAATTTTTCAGTCAGTGACTTTATTGCTCATGTCAGTTAAAAATCCATATAAATACGAATATTTACGATTCGTGTTCTTATAAGTACAAGTTTACAATGATAACATTTTAATTCTTCCTTTTATATGTAACATTGACAATATCATAAAAGTAGCAATATCAAAAAATATTTGTAATGATAGCGACTAAACTTTTTTAAGATATGTATAATTATTATTATATAAGTAATATTTCTACTGTAAAAGCTATAAAGCAATTTCGGTTTTTATTGTATATCTAAGGAACTCCATCTCCCTTCTCCGAAATGTCATTGTTCAAGGTCAGCGCGCGCGACACTCAACAAATGTCAAATGCAAATAATATGGCAACACCGACCCGCACAGAGTATACATATAATTTGCCATATTTATATGTATATGTACATACATAATTATATTTGTAGCGAAATTATATATTTTATGTCCAACTATGCGTAATCGATATGCAGTTTAGATACATCACTGATGTGGAAATACAACTGTTTTATTTATTGTGTGTATTTGAGGCCGTCTTGGCTCAGTGATACAAATGTACGACTGTAAGCGCGACAATTGTGAGTTCGATTCCCACTCAGGGGAAGAATTGTTATCGTAATGGTATTGTCGCTTTGGAAACAAAACAAAACGTGGAGTTAAGTTCCACCACTCATCGCGCAACGTTTCGAAAAATGGGAAACGGAGTGTCTTATTACTTTTCCTCTGAAGGAAAAAAATATTATACTTGCTTATAGCTAGTAGTTTATTATACCCAGTATATTGTATACTTAGTGGGTTTTTTTTATATTTACTATTTGTAAAACTATTTACTATTTAAAAAAAAGCTAAAATTCGATTATTCTGTGCCAGTCGTGGCGAAAGGCCTATGTATAAAGTGTGATGCGACTGGTTCTGGGTTCAATATCCACTCGAGGAAATTAAATATTTATTTAAATTTATATTTCCATTTCATCGCTCTAGTGTCGAGGCAAAGCGCGGCGTTGAATTCCTCCAATCAACACACAATGCCTCCAGAATTCAGCGGAAAGTGGGGGACGGAATGTCCTAACACTAGGTTCACTGCCAGTAGGGTTACTGTGTGCGGCATACATTGTGAAGCTGATTAATTTTTTTTAATTGTTTAAAAAATATAATAGTAATTCTATTTTTTTTCTATATTTTTTAATTTTTATATTTATAGGCATAGCACGCAAAGAAAACCATTTCAAAACTCAACATTCATAATTTTTTTGTCAGGAATAAAGATTCCATTTTTGTCTCAATTTCTATTTTAGACTAGCGACCCGCTCGCGGCTTAGCCTGCTAGAAATCACAATTGTAATTTCTGCAACAATTTTTATTATGAACCGTTTTTAATAAAACAAACACTAAATGGTAAGGCCAGTGTGTCAAAATACAAAAGTGAAAATTGTATTTAAATCGGTTCAGCAGTTTCTGCATTAAGGAGTAGCGTGCACAAACGCTTAGACAAACAAATAAACAGACAAAATCTTTAAAAATCATTGTCTTAAATCCTATTATATTGATAAATGCCCTTAATAATATTATATTTTCTCACATAGGTATCTGCCATGTACAGATATATAGATAATATGTACATATAAGTATTTTCTTTATTTTAATTAGCTAAAGCTGTACAATAATTGCAAGCTGTGAAAATAATTTAAATTTCTTAAATGTTCTGAAGAGTTCGCGCAATAATAAATATCCTAAAGAAATTTTAATTACTATAAGCGTACCTGTTCACAGAGCAATTATTTTGATTTAAATTTCATTTAGAATTCGCCCTTAAAAATAAAAGAGTGTATTTTTTTCTTTTTGCCACAAGACAGACGAACCTGGGAACGAGCCCTAGTGTTGACACTCTGTTTTCATAAAAACATTTCCGTTTCCCATCAATCCTGGAGGCGTTGTCGTGAGTGGCGGAGCTCAACGCCGCGCTTTACCTCTTCCCAGGGCAAAGCAATAAAATCGGACCCCTGTGATTTTGCTTCGACTTTTAGGCGTGGCAGTACTGCACTTTCCTTTAATTAGGCTGAAGAAATGAAAATTCTAGATATTTCCTTGAGTACAAATGAAACATACAACCATCGTGACAGCTGAAACTTTCCAGCTAGGTCACGCTTGTCTCGATATGTCATAATAATTACAATATAATTAAATATTTATTATCTGCTACAGCAATATTAAAAAAGGCTAATTATTATCTTATTACCATTAATTGCGACGCCATGTTTAGTCTATTAATTATAAATTGCCGTCCTTGTTAACGCAATTAAATGGATTTTACGCGATGTCGTAATATACAATGATGTCAAGACTTCTGTCATTAGATGAACTTAAGAATAATTTAACTTTTTTTTATATCGTACAGAGCAAGTTAGGCGGAGGGAACCTGGAAACCTAGGGTTAAGACACTTTCGTACTCCGCATTCCGTTAAATTCTGGAGGGATTACGTGTTGATTAGCAGAACTCAGCGTCGCTTTTTCACTCGTTACCAGAGTGAGGAAGAGAATATATTAAATATTTCATTTCTTCGAGTTGGAATCGAACGCCTGTTGCATTTACACCCGCATGCTGGTGGCCCTGCGTCACGACGATACCTTCATTTGCAAGCATCCCAAGCATTGATTTGTGCTTCTCACCCTGTAACGCTATGGACAAGTGGCACGTAAGAATAAAAAAATCTCTATTTTTCAATAGCCTACATACAATCTTTTGCAATATTCATTTTGTGATGGCAGCCATTTCACTTTTGATTTTTTTTCTAGTGCAATGTAGTCTATAGGTTAAGTAAGGTACTTCATTTGACCCATATTTACAACAAAACTGATTATGTATAATTTCTTTATCTTAAATAAAAATTAAGGTCACCTAATTCTAAATTTCAGCTCAATTGATAATTGGAAAGTGTGATCTTGCAAGATGTGACCCACGTTAGTAAAATAAATTGACTTTCTATTGCAGCGTTGAGTTCCGCCAGTCAATGCGCAATGTCTCCAGAACTCAACGGAGAGTAGGGAACGGAGATGTATTAATGGGAACGACGTGTCTTAAACTAGGTTCCGCTCCCCTTATTCTCTATAGTGTTCTTTAAACAAATTGAATTTTTACAAGCTGGTTTATTTAAATAATATAAACCGTATATTTCAATAATTAATTCAAGTCCACTCGCAATATAGTCCTTATTAATTTTAATATTTATTTTAATTCCCACATTATTTTTTAATAATCTAACAATAGAATTGAATCGTTTTACTTCCTACATTTTGACAATACTAAATTTAAAAAAAAACTTTTTTATTCGTTACTTATCTGTCAGCGATTTTCTAGTCGCCATTTTGTATTTTTTTACTTTTCCCGTGAGCGCCAACGGAACAAGGCTCCGTCAGTCACGCAGTTGTTCAATAACACGAGATCTGCACGTTATGCCAATTGAATTAACATGTGGATTAGAATTAGTATTGAATTAAAATGAGGCGGTCCCGGCACAGTGGCACTTCTATAAACGCGGTGCTTGTGGGTTCAATGTCTATAATATTGGGCAGAAAGTGGGGAAGGAGGTATCTTGATACGAGCTCCTCATTGCCTATGCAGAATATGCGATACGTATAATAAATACAATATACAATATTTTGATATATTACAAGCTTTCATAACGTTGACGTATATCTATGTAATAATATGTAAAAAACCGATTTTTTTGCAATAAATATGGTATCATCATGAAACTTGATCTATTCTAGATTACATTACAATAATATGGTATCATCGGGCTGGTCTGATAATTGAGAGAGGATCTTAATAGTGGAATTCTTCAGAGGTTACTATTAAACGAGTCTTGGTTCTTGTAAAAAAGCTTATATTCTAACATACTTTTTAAACTATATATTATTTTATTTAGTGTGTATATTTAGGCTCATTATTACATACATTTACCTTAGTCCGTACGAATGTACTCTAATTTCTTCCTGAAAACCGGATATTTCGTATAATTTTGTGAAACCTAAAGCCGTGCTCTATCTGAGGATATTATATAAATCAAAATATTTTAAAAATACATTTACCCTTCAGGCGTACACTAATTCATCATGTGCAAATACGTTCCAATTTTGATAAAGTATCTCTAAGAATTTGTTTGGTTGAACGTGCTAATCTCAGAAACTACTGGTTCGAATTGATATCTTGTGTCGTATTATACTTGTATTGGATAGTCCATTTCGTAGAGAAAGCTATAGGCTATATTACATTACGCTAAGAACAATAGAGGTGATATGTTGTTGAAAAATGTTGTAAAAATGAGAAAGCTGGAGTTTCAATTGGAAGCTTCATTTGACCACACAACCACGCAAGAAAAATTTAGTAATAAAATAAAATCTTAAGAAGCATATATGAAACCAATATTGAAATTACAACATTTAAAGTTGAAAATATTCAACTATTAGCCAATATCCACATAAAATTGGACCAATAGCAGCATACATTTATAAGTTAATATTAGACTGGTCTAAAACAGGTAAAACCAAAGGTTACTCGTCAGTCTAGGTCATTCAGCGTGGGCTGCATCTAGGCTGGCTGCCCGTGGGTGTTGGTATTTGGAACTATTAAAAAGTTACATTGACAAACACTCGTATACGAACGAACGTTTATTTCGTAACACAGATTATATTATTGAGTAACAACTGAATAGACAATTATTGCTCTTTTGTTTGTCATTGTAATATCTGATATATTTTAGAAATATAATTTTATATAATATTACCATTTATTTTATTGTAGAGTACGACGAGTGCTTCATATCTTTAAATAAATGGAAATTTGAAATTATTTATTTATATTAATGAAAACTTAAAATTAAAAATATAATTTTTTTATGAAATCGTATTTAATCTTCTTCTTCTTCCTGGCAATTATCCCGGCTATTTGCCAGGGTCTGCCTTCCTACTCAATCTACTCCACTTTGCACGGTCTTTAGCGTCCTCGGTGGTAAGACCATTGGCTCTCATGTCCTGCATCACGATATCCAACCAGCGCTTCCTTGGGCGTCCGAGAGGTCTCACTCCAGGGATTGGCATAGCAAGGCACTTGCATCTGACATAGTTCTTAGGCCGGCGCGTAACGTGACCAAACCATCTCAGACGACGCTCTTGGAGCTTATCCGCTACGTCACAGACTTCAAGACTACCTCGAATGAATGTGTTGCGTATGCGGTCAGACCGCGTTACGCCGCACATCCACCTCAGCATCTTCATTTCCGTGACGTGAAGCTCTTGAGTGTGCCGAGATAGTGCTGGCCAACATTCGCTGCCGTATAAAAGAACCGGTCGGATGATGCTCTTGTATATCAGACCCTTGAGTTTGGGCGGTATCCTGCGATCGCAGACCACACCAGTGACCTCCCGCCATTTGGCCCAAGCAGCGCTTATCCGGCTATAGACATCGTGATCGATGCCTCCAGACTCGTGCATAACGGATCCAAGGTACCTGAACTTTTCCGACTTAACGGCTGGTTCAGGACCTATAAGGATAGTGCTCGAGTCCGGGCTCCCGCAGGCCATGTACTCGGTCTTCGACACATTTAGTTTAAGACCGCCGTTCTCAAGCGTACCCTTCCACAGGTTCACTTTACGCTCCAGCATCAGTCGGTTCTCATCAATGAGTGCTATATCATCGGCATACATCATCAGCCATGGAGGCTGGTCTTGGATGTGAGCCGAGACAGTATCGAGCACCACATTGAATAAGAACGGACTAAGAGCCGAGCCCTGGTGAACCCCTACTGTAATCGGGAAGGGTTTAGTGTCGCCAACAGCAGTCCTAACCATAGAAGCGGAATTGTGGTACATGTCTCTGATAATCTCAATATAGGCCTCAGGGATCCCTTTGGATCGCAACGCCCACCAGATACACTCACGAGGCACACAGTCAAAGGCCTTCTGCAGATCTAAAAAGGCCACATGCAGAGCTCTCCTTTTTTCCCTGTATGCCTCCATCAATGTTCTGAGGGCGAAAACGGCGTCCATAGTGCCCGATCCTGGCTGAAATCCATATTGAGACTCAGAGACAGTACACTCGCGGCGGAGCCTGAGGTCGATCATGCGCTCGAAGAGATTCATGGTATGACTCATAAGCTTAATACCCCTATAACTATCACAATCTTGAACACGGCCCCTTCCCTTGTAAATAGGGATAATGAAACTGAGCCGATATGGTTAAAAAGGACAGTAAGCATGAGCACACCAAGAGAGCCCAACGATTTCCACGCTTCGATCGGAATGTCGTCAGGTCTAACCGCTTTTCCGTTCTTCATACGTCGAAGGCAATTACGAGTTTCGTCAAGGGTTATTGGGGCAATACGTCCAAGGTTAGGCGGTGGGTCGTGATGAAGACTGCATGGATGCTGAGTATTCAGCAATAACAGCAAGCAAATTGACAATATCGCAATAATAAATGTGTAATACAAATATTTTATTAAAAACAAAAACATATCTATTAAGAGGGCGACGTAAACTCGATGATTTTCCACTCGAGGGTATAAGTTTAAGTATATTATTTTTTCACGATCTTTTCCAATACAAAAAAAAGTGCGGCGTTGAGTATCGCCTCTCAAAAATCAACATACAATTAATTAAAAATTGAGTGAATATTGGAAAACGAAGTGTCTTAGGACTAGGTTTCCTTTGCTTAATGTCCTATATACGGGATACAGCGTGAACCTTAAAAAATGTATGTAGGTATGAGTTTATTATTTGAAAATAAATTTATAATATATAATGTAAGTATTTTGCGGATGGCATATTCAAATTGGTCGTCGCCGGATGAGGTCGAATACCAACGTGTCGGGCGTCGGGACTCGGCGGAGATCCGTGGAACCGTGCATGCAACAGGCGTAGCCCGATCATTTTTTATTATTTAAAAAGTTATGTATTTTACATTGACTTTATATTTAGTTCATCTTTGGGGACTAATACTGATGCCTGGTTTTTTTAGGTTCACGCTCCACGCAACCTAGGAACCTAGTGTTAAGACACTAGGACACTTCGGTTCCCCACTTTTCACCGATTTCTGGAGGCATTGCGTTTTGAGTGGCTGAACTGTAAAACTGAAGTGCCATAAAATATTATTTACCTAGAAATACAGAAATATTGGCAGCTACATGCTTTTTTCCGCATAGCAGCATACGCAATAAGAACCTAGTGTTATGATACTCTATTGGCAGAACACGACGCCGTGCTTTACGCAGAGTTTAAGTGCTTTTAAAATGTTTTCTTGATGGAATTTACCGCTCAAATCGACTTGTTAACAAACAAGACAAAGTGCGGTGTTAAGTTCCGCCACTTGTCTCTAAAATTGTTCAGAATGTCATTAAATGAGCATTAAAAAAACACCATTTGCATACAGAACCTCCACAATGTTTCATCAACATTTTTTTTTCCAACAAACATTTTAACGATTATAAAGTGCAATAAGAGTAAAATATTGAAATATGGCCGCTGTGGGTATACTCGTATGTATTTAAATACATTGATAATTAAAATATTTTGTAGCGAAGTGAACTTCTTTCTTGTATTTCATAAAACAGTTTAGTAACGCCGTCGTAGCTCGCCTAGATTATGTCTATACATAAGAGTTGTAGGTTCAATTCTTACTCAAGGGATATTCATTATATAATATTGAATTTATTTCTCTTCTCTTTTAAGATTAAACAGGATGCGGTCTAAATTTTAACGGGATTGTGCGATATTACAGTATGCTACCTCTCTATGCGAAAGAGATTTGTTTTCCTCATGTTTCAAAACTTATTTTAACATACATAGGAAAATACTTAAAACTTGAAAAATGTTTCTTGATTGTATATTGGAACATGCCTTGTAACTGCACGCAATGATATTGATAGGAGAATTTAATTAAAAATTTGCTTCACGCGTTATCCCGCATAGCAGGGTAGGCAGAGGTAATTTGATTTTAAAATACCTATCATTTTCCGCTCAATTCTCGAAACATTGTTGCGGAACTCTACGCCGTGCTCCGTTTAGCAGAGCGCAAATCAACACACAACTAAATATTTAAATTTCGTGTCGTGTTTCCATCAAGCCACGTAAACAACTAGAGATCAAGCTATATAAACTCTGGATTATATTTCTAAAACGCCCATGTTAGTAATACTAAGCAAAGTGCTTTATCCTATGACACATTTAAGGTCTTTCTCAATAAATACTTTATTTGAGTTTAAAACCGCGTAATAATAATTAAATTTCTAAATAGATTTTATGTATAGTCAATGTGAGAATGTGTTGGCGCATAGCATCAGCTGACTTCATACATAATGTATGAGACACCCGGATGTTTGAAAGTCTAAGAGCTAGCGTACCTTATACGTACCTTATAGCGTACCTTAGGCAATGTTTATATTATTTACCGTAGCCATTCTATTTAAAAAAATACATATTTTTTACAATTTCAAGCTGTTTCTCGTATCGCAGCGTAGATAGAGATCACACTTTTGTGCCGTGTGATCCCGGCCCAGAATAGGATCATTCTGGTACTGGTGGTGTCGTAAGAGGCGGCTAAAGTACGTGTGGTAGAGTCACGTCACCGGCAATGGCAACACGCATGGGCAGACTCGACCGGATCATTACCACCCCCGGCATTTAAAACCGGCGTTATGTAGTGGTTTCTCATCAGGTAATGTCGGGCTCCGGCGCCCAACCCACCTTAAAGGCCGGCAACGCACCTGTAGCTCTTCTGGAGTTAAACGGGGTCGTGGACGGCGGTGATCACTTACCATCAGGTGACCCGAACACTCGTTTGCCTTGTCCATTTCCATAAAAATAAAAACACTGATAGTTTTCAAGCACTGTGTCCTTCGTTTTTTCTTTTTTTAGCTTCATGCTGCATACAGCAAATAAGTAAACGCAACCTAGTCTTTAGACACTTTAATTCTTACTGCTTCTAGACATTGCCTGTTGGGTGGCAGGACTCTTCGCGGTTAATATTCAATTCATTCCCCCTAGTTGAAATCGAACCCACAACCGTCGAGTTTACAGTCGGATAATGTACCACCACTGCGCCACGATGACCTATGCTCTAGTTTACGACATTACATTCTAGATTTTTTTTTTCTAATTTCGTAATTATTTTTTAGATTTTTCATTCATACGTATCATCGAATGAGGCTGTATAAAAATTTAAACACAACAATCTTGGTGTAATTAATCTATCACTTGCAAAGAAACCTAGCAGAGACCACATTATTATATACAGTTCTCCACTTTCCGCACAATTCCGAGGCATTGTATGTTGACTGGCAGTATTCAATGCCTCACATTGTAAAGTAAAGTGTAGTTCCTCAACAGTGGCTCTCAGACTACAATCTCTATAACCGTTGGTCATGATGTCATAGACGCCTCTCATGTAACGGACGCAAAATAGCCTTCGAGACGTTACACAGTTAAATAGTATTAAGCAATATCGAACTAGCGACCCACCTCTGTTCTTGCAGGCCTCTTGCTGTGAAACAAGGATTTTTTCGGTTTTACGTAATACTAGATGGACTAAAAACTCACTTAGAATGTATAACGACTTTTGTCTCGTTCATAATTCGTTATTTTCAGTTGATCAAAGTCTTTGCTTAAAGCTAGTATATATTAATAGGTTTTATAATATATAATAACCACATTATTTTTTATCATATATTTTTTATAAAACAATTGAAAAATATGATATTATTCTTACTGTAATAATATTTCGTGAAATCAAGTATTCGAATCGACAACTATTGTGTACAGTGATGCATATACCAATTTCAATATTTATAACTGTTTAAGGCCATTGTGGACCAATGTTATAATGTCTAAATTTAAACGGGAAGGTTATGGGTTCGATTCCCACGCTGGGGAATGAATTATTCTTATTTCTTCGTCCCACAATATTTGTAAAACCAAGTACGTCGTCGTTGAGTTCCGTCACTAAATACGCGAATATCTCAAAGACTTTGGCGTAAAGAGGGGAACGGAGTGTCTAAACTCTAGGTTCCCTGCTATACTCATGAAACAGCGTGAAGCTAAAAAAAACATGACGGTGTAGATATTATATGATTAATTATTATACAGTGTATTGTACTTTGAACTATTCTGACTAATTCATGTCCGAAGTAAGGTTGCTGTGACATTTCAATGTGACCTCCACATCTCGTCATTAGCTCGTTAATACTATCGATTGCCTGCTGTTTTGCTTAAAAAAAATTGATTAAATAATTGACCCTTGTTTTACTTGACTGAAAAAATTAAAATTCAACAAAATTTTAATTTTTTCAGTCAAGTAAAACAAGGGTCACGTCTCCCAATAGATTACTTTAGATTGTACTGAAATGAACGGAGTATGAAAAGTTTCAAAGATTTTCAAAAAGTCCTTTTTTTAGACAGAATGACAGTGTTACATATTTTTGAAACATTTAATATAAACGTTAAAAAAATGTTGATAATTTTCTAAAAATTGTGATTTCTTTATGTTTTTAGGGTTCCGTACCTTTTAAGAAAAAAAAGAACTCTTATGAGATCACTTTGTTGACCGTCTGTCTATCTGTTTGTCTTGTCTATTAGCCTTTATCTCAGGAACGCTTGGAGATATAGAGATAAAAAATATATTTCTACTTTTACTCAAAAAACAAATATGGCCGTTTATATTGCAAAATACGCGTATTTCGACACTATAAAGGGAATCAAAATTAATAAGGTACTTCTGGTAGATCTAGAATTATGAAATTTGGCAGTTGGCATCTACAGATAGTACTAGTTCTGAAAACTATACATTCGTCATTAAATCCTAAAAAATAATAGCCTTAAAAGGGGGGCAAAGGTTTCGTGAGAGAGCTCTGGCTACAAGCTAAACCAAGCCTGAATTTCAGAAAAAACTCAAGACTTCCAATTTTTTATGGAACGCTCGGTGGGCGAGCCCAACTCACGCTTTACTATGTGAGTGAGGGTTGGCTAGCGAAGCAAGCAAGAAAGACATTTTCATTCCCCACCTTTTGCCGAATTCTGGCATTACGTGTTGAGTGGCTGAACTTAACGCCGCGCTTTGCCCCGTTACCATAGGGAGGGAAATGAAAATATGAAATAATTCGTTTCCTCGAGTCAAACCCGCAACCTGTCGCGTTTACAGTACATGCTTGTACTCCTGCGCCACGACATCGTTCTAGAATAATATACAATCAGACAAAACTAAACTGTGATTGTTTCTAATATAACAAATATTTGAATAAAATCGTATAAACTCAAGTCTAGATTATGCCACTTTGCACATGTAGCGTCATACCTGCTTACCTATAAATTTTAAAATTTGAATTTTCAACTAAAAAAAGTGGCCAAGTGCGAGGTGACCTTGATCATGAAGGGTTCTGTAATAGTAAGCATAAATTTCGCAAAAAAAAAAATATTTAGTTTTTTTATAATCTATACTAATATAATAAAGCGGAAGAGTTTGTATGTTTATTAGTTTGTTTATACGCAAATACCTCTGAATCTACTGGTCCGATTGACAATTTTTTCGCCGATTTCGTCCTCGTAAGCCGCCATGTAAAGCTTCCACTTCTCCAAATTATGAAAAATTATTGGATGTATAAATAATAAAATAAATCTTTTGTCACATGCAGTATAATAAAAGAATTATAGGTGGTATGCAGGTGAAGAGCCGAGTGGGACGGTAGTGTTAGTATAAATAACGAATTTAGTTACAAAATAACTTCGTAATTTATAATTTTTTTGAAAAAGTGATAAATCTCAAAATACATGTGTTCTCCATACAAAGGTGACATTGGTGAAATAAGGAACATCAAAGAATTTCACCTAGGGAATCTACTGTTAAGACAATCCGTTTCCCAATTTTAGTTCCCTTTTTCAGGCACTCCGAGATGAACGCGAGTTGTCTTGTTGCCAGAGCAAGGTCTCAATTAACACACACTATCTAATAAAAGCAAAGATCGAGATATAACTATGTAATAAAATATAAGGATCTGGATTACGTTGTGACGTAACGCGACAGTTGTGGCTTCATATCCCACTCTACGATTTTCTTTCAGTTTCATTTCCTTATTCTGCTAACTAGGTAAAGCGCGGTATTAATTTCCACCATTCTACGCGTACTACTTCGAGAATTTGGCGATGAGAAAGGAGCGTTTTAATATTAGGTTCCCTCTACCTACCCTGCTATATGCGGGATACAACGTGAAGCTAAATAAATATATGGGTTCCGCTTTTTTGATTAAGCTACGGAACCCTAGAAAGACGGGAGTGAAGCATTATTTGTACGGAGTGACCTCAGCTATGCGGTGACGTCACGTATACCTGTCCGTTCTTAGAAGGATCTCACCTTCGCTTTAGAACCTACTTAATAGAATTGCCAAGAATGGATTTTGTATTAAGTTTAATATTTTTGATTAGCTCCACGCTGTATCCCGTATATAGCAGGGTAGATAAATATTAAGACATTTCGTTGCCCACGCCTTGCCAGTTTTCGAGACATTGAATTTTGAAATGCGGTAAGTCCACAACACAACGCCACTAGGTCTTGTTACCAGAACGAGAACATTAAAGTAATTCTTTCCCCTAGTGGAATTTGAATTGGAAGTCACGGTTTCAGCACACTCCCGATCTCTGACTGTCGTTACTGAGTGACACGCTCGAAACTACTAAACTTAGAAAATTGAAATTTCGTATAGTGGGAGCAATGAGAAGATAGATCTCAAAATTCCTACGGGAACAAAGGATATCCCATTTTAAGTGTTAAAGTCCACGCAAGCAAATTTGCGGGCGCCGACTAGTCAACTGACTGTATTCTAGCGTATATACGAGTATGCTGATGTTGATGCGATTTCATAAGTTTTTTTTCTTCCACACTTTTAAAATCCTTCAGTTGACCTCACTCTTATAAATATTTAAGGCAATAACTATTAATCAATAAAAGTTATACTAAAACAGGTTTACTTATACGAATATAGTTAGTTACATCATTTAAATATATAGGTTTTTCTTAAGGAGATGTATGACATTGAGTTTGAGAGATGTATTGATTTGATTTAATTATTTTTGTAGATAATTTACATTAATTTATGTTTCAAGTTCTTAGGTAACTGTTGTAGGGAAAAACGTTGTTGTAGTTACAAAAAGAAAAAACTTTGTGTTTTGTAACGCTGAATTAAGACACGAGACAAGAGTCTTAAGACACTCCGTTTCCCAATTTCCGCTGAGTTCTGGAAGCATACCATGTTGAGTGGCGAAACTGAACGCCACGGTTGCCTCTACACCAGAGCGTAGAAATGAAATTATACATTTAAATAAATATTTAATTTTCTCGAGTGGGGATTAAATCAGCTTCACGCTGTATCCCGCACACAGCAGGGTAGGCAGAGGGAACCTAGTGTTAAGACACTCCGTTCCCCACTTTCTGCCGAATTCTGGAGGCATTGCGTGTTGAGTGGCAGAACTCAACGCCGCGCTTAACCTCGACACCAGAGCGAAGAAATGGAAATATAAATTTAAGTAAATATTTCATCTCCTCGAGTGGTTATCGAACCCACAACCAGTCGGTTTTACAGTCACACACTTGTGCCGCTGCGCCACGACTGGCCTCAATATATTTAAATATATTTCTATAATAATTTTTATCTGCTTCACGATATCTGGTTAAGATACTTCGTTCCCATTAAGGCACTTTCGTTCCCCACTTTCTTCAATCAAAGCCTTGAGAATTCAGGGGAAACGACTAGAACGATTTTTAGAAGTTTATCATTTTATTTCGTATATCAATATAAAATATTTTGTAAATTGCTCAAAAAATACGTTTAAAAAAATACGATAAAACACGTGTCGTCTATATGTTTCTAATTTATTTGGAAAGAGATACTACCTAATTGCAATAAGTGATATGTATCACCTAATAACAAATTCTTCACACGAGTTGCCTTCCGATAAGTCGTTGCCTATAAGCAACTGTCCCCGATTGACTGATTGATTTTTTTTTCTTTACTTTTTTCGACTTAGCTTTATTGCTGTTGACCTGGAATGATCTTGACAGCGTCACCGGGCGGGGAGAGCCGAGAGTAGTTCTAAAGAAAAAGTACGAGTTTTGATGGACGCTCGTGAAGCATTGGTGATCGCAGGGGAATGCCCTGCGTACGCTAATCAGGGGGGATTTCAACCGTTGGACCCCATCGACGTGCCATGAGGTAGGACTGGCCGTAGGGATTTTTTTTTAGAATGGACTTTATTGCTGTTGACCAGGACTGGTCTTGACAGCGTCATCTGGCGGGGAGAGATTTGAAACAATACCACTGCTTTTATAGTCTTTTTCATCTACATCTACCCTCTTCGCTAACAATATTGTCTTTAAAATGATTATGTTATTAGAGTAAGAAAGTAAACCAAGTAAGTAAATAAAGAATAGTTAAGAAATTCTTTACTTCTAAGTGACTCATAGACAATGCATAGACAAAATTACTGGAGTTTGAACGTTGAATACCCCTGTTTATACAGGTATAGTGTAGGGGAGCACTAAGATACGAAACTTCCATTTTTTTTCTGAAACTGAATACTTATTATTTTAATTCTTAAAGTCCATGCAAACAAGAGAAAAATCCACGACTAGTACTTAAATAACAAATTGGTAATTCATCTCCTAATTATTGATATGCATTATGCACTTATATTTTACTTAAGTTAATTTTACTACATACCGAAAACTATTGTTTTTATTTATAGTTGGTGATATTAAAGTAGTAATAATTATTTTTATTTAAAATAATATTATCAATTAATTCATCATAAAAAGTTATCGCACATTCATTTTAAATTAACGTATTTTTTTTATTTTAAACAATAATTAATTTATTCCACATTATTAGTATTTAGCGTCATCTATTTTAATTTTATATAACTTTAGATACACCGCCACCTAGTGTTCAATAGCGAACATATAAATAAAAGTAAATTGTACTACTAAGTAGTAACGTTTTTGAAACAAAAGAAGGCGCCACAACTTTCGCAATGGCCAGACTGCGCATGTCAGAGATACATGTCATTCACATCATTTTATTTTGTGTAATACTAAAATCGGGCTGCAGTTTTGTGTAAAATATTCGGATGCGGTACGGTGATGAGCGTCCCGTCAGACCTTTGTGTTCCAATAATAGATTATAAGTGATCAAATAAATAGTTTTAATATCCTAAAATATAATATAATAGAGAATAACAAATTTCCAATATATTTCCTTGAATTTTCAACAATTTTCGCGTTACACAGGAGGTTGTAGTATTGTCCGCTGGGTTTTAACTAATTTGAAGTGTTTCTCACTAAGTAGTGTTCAGTGTTCAATTCTCTATTTCAGACCGCGTTAAGGGCTAAATTTACTTTGGGACTGATGAAATACTCCCCAAGGAACACGTAGAAAATTGCGTAAGTACATAGTATTATATTTTACTATTACAAATTATTAATAACTTTCTTCTGTAACTTACTTTTACTTTGCAGTTAGACCTTGTATCTATAGCTTTTTATTTAGATTTTTTTATTTACCTTGTTTTTATGATTAACTTCTTATGAAAGAATTTTCTAGTAAAAAAAAGTCGGCGCCAATTTTATTATCTATATCGTAAAATCCATAAAGAACAAATAGAATATATATATAAGCACATTGTAAATATTTTTCTTATAAATTACCTATAATATGCTATAATTTCGAAATTAAAATTATACAGTAAAATGTTAAATCAAAATCTATTTTTCAACAATGGTAATACACAAACTTGTAATTTACTTGTTGCCAAATTATACTAAATACTTATCATGCTCAAAATACCACAAATAAAGAACTGAATTAAACTACTAAATACTTATATTGCTATTTATGAATTATTCATTTAAAAACTAGCACAAAAAGAACATTCAATTATCCTCAGGAAAAAATTGCTTTTTGTTTAACAACAATATTGTTATTAAAATACAATAAAGTAATAAGGCTTATAAAAGAACATAAAACTGAAGCGAGATTAATTATTATTAGCTCTTCATATAAAGCTTTACCCCTCGGAGAGCATGTATGTGAGGTACCCAGCTAGTCATAAAGCGTGCAAAATTCCAGCATGTGTTGATTAATGGTTCAATCAATTAATTGCACATGATCTGACTGTATACAATGGTTGTGAGTTTAATTCCAACTTTAGGGAAACTATTTAATTTTATAACTAATAACTATTTAATTTAGTTAAATTTATATTTCCATTTCTTTGCTCTGGTGTCGAGGACAAGCGCGGCGTTGAGTTCTGCCACTCAACACGCAATGCCTCCAGAATTCGGCAGAAAGTGGGGAAAGGATTGTCTTAACACTAGGTTCCCTCTGCCTACGCTGCTGTGTGCGGGATACAGCGTGAAGCTGATTATTATTTAATTTTATTACTTAACTCTCATAACAAGACAAAGTGCGGCATTGAGTTTCATCACTTAATGGACAGTGTATCGGTAATTGTGCAGTGCATAAAGAATAAAGTGCTTTAAGACTGGGCTCCCTCTGTTTATATGGCTACATGTGGGGTACAGAGTGAACCCAAAAAAATCTTACTTAATATTGGTATATATTCATTTCTGGTTTTATGCAGACAAATTAATTAGTTAGTATATTAGTTAGTTAATATATATATATATATATATATATATATATATGTATATATATATAACATATGTAAGTTGTTTTGATGTTATATGATATAACATCATAATTATATACAATTAATGTGGTGCTATACTTCATTTATATATCAAACTATAATTAAGGCTAAGAGCAAAAGAGGTCTAAGTATACTTTTATTGAGAAAAAAATATTAGAAATTAAATGGTACAGGGCAAGACAACTTTGGACATTTTCCCAGAAATCAATAATATAAAAAAATTACTGTAAAATTATGACCTTGGGAAATAAGTTATTCCCATATTATATACCATATCCCATATTATTATTATTCCTAAAGATTCATTGCCTTTGTCAATTTTGACTAAACTAGGCAGCACTTGTTCTGTAGATTTCTTTCCATATCAATGTAACTGTGATGAATGTGAACACACAATAAATTCAAAGGTGGACATGGGCCTAACCCTCTAATTCCAATGAATGAATTTTTTGAAAATATTTTAGGGTTAGGCCTTTTTTACTTGCTGCCACTATCAATTTCTCACGTAGCGACCTAACTTGTTAATTGCCAAAGTATTTTCCTCGATCGCGGAGTTTTCCCTCTTTGTAAATAAATTGCAGTGTGGTTTTTAATACGATAAAACATCTAACTGATATGTAATACATTTTTTTTTTAGCATCACGCTGTATCCCGCATGTAGCAGGGAACCTAGTGTTATAAAACTCTGCTCTTCAGTTCACTAACATAATCTCAAAAATAATACTATTGCGTAAATGTCACAAAAGAAATTAAGAAAGAGACTTATATTTACACAGATATTTCTACTTCGGAAATTCGAACCCGCACCCACCGTTCACTGTCATTGCAAACACCTGTTAAATCAAAAGCGTAACAATGTTAGGTACGGTCAACGAATATATCACTTGAGTTATTATACTTTAATAGGTTATTTTACTCATAAGAATTACGTTGCATTCAATAGGTACTGGGTATTGTGGTGTCACTTTAATGATATACGAGTCACGTCTAGACCGGATTGTACGTTTTATTTATTGTTAACACGCTAGCGCTTTATCTAGTTATCTATTAATCAATCAATGTAAGAAAATCTTCCAATATTTTTTTGCTTACTTCTCGTCGTGTACTCCAAGTTATATATTGCAAGCAAAGGTTCAAGAAGACCCGTATAAAACAGCCGCGTAGTGGTTCCCCTCCACACTCTCTTCCCTCCATATCCAATGTCGTTGTAAAAGCCAGTAGCGCTAACATCGTAATACAACATTGTCATAGCTTGGACCTGTTACTAAGCGCTGCGTTAATCTCCGCCACAGAACACGCCACGTCGTAAATTGAGCGGCAAGCGGTTGATGGGAAAGTGGGGAACGGAGTGTCTTAAGACTCGGTTCTTTGTGCCTATCCTGTTAGAAGTGAGATTACATCGTGAAGCTGAAAAAAATAACCTGATAAGAGTGTTGCAGCTGACTACAGTTTTCATTTCCTCGAGACAAAACGAATTTAGGGTTATGCCTCTCAAAGTCTCAACACACGCAATATTTCAAAAATTGTGAAAAATACTCATTTTCTCTGGTGAAAAACTCTGGTAAAAAGACAAAGCGTAGCGTTGAGCTCCGTCAATCCCAGAACGAAATGTCTCGAAATTTTGACGATGCGTAGTGAACTGAGTGTCTTAACACTATGTTTCCCCTGCCTACCCTGCTATATACGCGAAACAGTGCAAAGCAAAAAAAATGATGTTAAACATTATAATCATTAAAACGTGCAAATAGTTTGCTTACTAATATTTTTAATAATTATTTTAAATTTTCACTAATTATCTGTCCTAATAAACCGCATACCCAAATACGTCAGAATTTGCAATAAATCACATTGACCATTAGATGGGAGATTAACCATGACATAACCTTTGCCGGTGTGGTATAGGTGAAGGTCGTGACTCACTGCAGTTGATTCAGTACCGCCGCACCACCACCACCACAACCACCACCACCACCACTACCACCCATGGTATCGTTCCCGATACGCAGGTATACTATGTTTGATCAAGATTAGGGCCTAGGAAAGGATTAGTTTTATGTATAAGGCTTTATTTATTTGTCATTGATAGTTTCTCTTTTTAATAGTTTCACGCCGTATAAATTGGTAAGCAGTGATTCTAGTGTTAAGTTACCCCATTCTCCACTTTCCGTCCAATTTTTAGAGACATTAAATGTTGAGTCGAAATCACTGATCCACTTTGTCTTGTTATTAGTGCTAAAAAATAAAAATAATTCACCTTCCGGAGTAGAAACCCACAGCACACAGCTGTGGTGTTTATAGGCAGACGCTGTGCCGCTGCCTTAATAGAAAATGTATCATATCAAAAAAAATCATATATTTTATTGTTTTTTACATTATTAAGAACGTATAATTATTTTTATCTGTGGGTAACTGGATGATCTCGCCGAGTGAAAATTGAATGTGCTACCGTCGTTTAGTACCAAAATTTCGCAACTGCGCTATAGTGGGTATAGATATTCAAAAATATATAAACGCTGTCTAATTTGCATAATTTATTCCAGTTGCGTTTAAAACTCGCTCTCATATAAACATATAAACAGTAATAAGATTTATAGCTTGAAGTCTGTCTTCTTTTAGCTTTACGCTGTATTCCGCAAATAGCAGGATAGTGTCGACGAAATATAGGAAATGTAGGATAGACACTTTGTCTCCACACACCGCTCGATATTTCGAGACATTACATGTTGAGTGGCGGAATTCAACGCAGCAGTGCATGAAAATAACTCATTCCCAAGAGTAGAAGTTGAACCCACAACTGTCGCGTTCGCAGTCACACCACTTATGCCACTGCGCCACGACTTGACGGCATCTACTTCATGACGTCCATCTGTCGCTATATATAGTACGTTGTGATGTAAATCTTGTACGGTTCCTGTAATGTTTTGAATATTTTACCGACTTAAAAAAGAAGATTATCTGTTTGACATGTATGTGATTTTGTTGGTATTGGATAATATATAAGAATGATGATTTACTTAGACTACCAAGAACGTGTAACTAAATTTTGTAAGTGTATGTATGTCTGTATATCTGTCTACAAACTCGAAAACTAAAATCGTGCTATCGTGATTATAAATAATGGCAACGAAAATTAATAAAACATAAGCGTTGTTTAATTTACTTAGGTAATTCATGCAGTGTATCATACAAACTTGCTCTCCCATACAAATATATATAAATAACGATTGGGTGGTGTGTAAGGGAACAGAGTGTCTAACACTATGTTCTCTCTGCCCACCCTGCTGAGGCTGTGTCCCGCATATGCGGGACACAGCCTAAAGCTGGACCGTCCGTCTGTTGGCTTTGTAGTTATATATATCATTAAAATGTAAAACTTGTACTGCTTCCTGAAACATTTTGAATATCTTTAGCGTCAAACGCAGTTTTCTTTTTTCGGGGCTTTTTATTTAGGTATTACGCTTTTTCTCGCAAATTATGTATTTAGAAGAGGGAGCACAGTGTTAAGCTCCACTAGAATTCGAGTAATTGTGTATGTTGTGACAAAAATAAACGCCTTTCCTCTTACCGGAATAGAGAACCGGAAATCATTTATTCCTTCCACTGAAAATCGAACTCACAACCAATCATTGTATTATACATAGATCGATATCTTAATAATTTACTACACAAAAAAGACCTAGGAAACCACTTTAAACTCTAGTTAAAACTCTCCGTTCTCCACTTACCATCATATTTTCGAGACATTGCAGGTGTGCGTTCTTGACATTGCAATGAATAGCGAAACTTAACGCCGCACTTTGCCTGCGAGAGCGAGGATATGAATAACCTATTGTATTAATTAATTATTTTCATCATAAACACAACAAGTTTCAACGTTTATAGATGCCAGTTAATTATCCGGACACATCCGCAGGTGGTGGCCGTCAGGGAACATAACTCTCGTTCGGTAGTTGAATATTTTTTATGCCCGACAGAATGACGTCCGTTTAGATTTACGGTCGCTGAAAACGCTTTTACCGTTTCGATGCTATACATACTATTACTGGGTTGTCGTGTAACAGAATATAATATAGTACGTACATACGTATTCATAAATGCTAAATAGAAATGGTTAAATTTTAGTGTTTTTATCTCTATAAAGCGGGACAACAATTTTTATTTTTTTAATTATTTGAAAGAGGCCAATCGTGGTGCAGGGGTACAAACTGTGATTGTAAACGCGACTGGTTGTGGGTTTGATCCCCATTTCTTCGTTCTGGTGTCGTGGCAACAGCCAAGAGTTCCATCACTCAACACGCAATGCCTCCAAAATTCGGCAGTAAGTGGGGCACGGAGTGTCTTAACACGGCTCTCTCTGACTACCCTGCTGTGTGCTGGATACGGCGTGAAGCTGATTTGGAATATTTTTTTACATTTATAAAACTAAGTCGATATAACAATACAATTTTTACTTTCAACCGAACAAAAGGACCCAGGTACCCGTTATATAACGGGACCACATTGAAATAAAAGCTTTCGAAAACAAACTTTCAACGACATTTTTCGCGAAAAATTGCAAAAAAGTTAAAACTCAGTTGTAAGATGTCAGTTGGTAGCGAACTTAGGCGACAGTTGTTTGGCTTCAGCGTCAATAGAACGTATATTTATAATATGGTTTATTTTATGTTGATCATACCAGAGGCCAGTCGTGGCGCAGGGGCACAAAGTGTGACTGTAAAATCGACTGGTTGTGGGTTCGATTCCCACTCGAGGAAATTAAATATTTATTTACATATATATTTTCACTCTTTGCACTGGTGTCGAGGCAAAGCGCGGCGTTGAGTTCCTCCAGAACTCAGTGAAAATTGGGGAACGGAGTGTCTTAACTTAACTTTACTAGTTTAGTTTTTTTATGTTCCCTCTGTCTACCTTGCTGTGTGCAGAATACAGCGTGAAGCCGGTTTTTTAATATCATTTTGCTTATTTTTTCTCTATTAACAAGCAAGAGTGAGTGGTAAGAGAGGCACGGGGGATCTCGATTAACGTTCGGAAACACAGTATCCTAGGGGAAAGTCAAGTAAAATGCCCTATGAGGTCTTCTTGGAGGGCATGTATGATGAGGTACATGATAGTGGACAAAGTGAAAGAGGTATGCAGAGACCGTAGCGTTTAGCGCTCATTTCTCTTTGCTTACCCTTCACCCCTAGCGAAGGGCCCAAAGCTAAATTTTAAATGGCATTTACTTTGTCTACATAATAACAAAGCAATTGCAAAATATAAACAGAGACGCCATTGCTGAAAATATACTTTTTATTATCACGTCGTATCTTTCATCGGCTGTTTATAATATATCTTGGCAAATGAATGTTAAGTCAAACATCGGGATATAATAATAGTGGTGTACGTCACGTCCATTAGTCCGTTACATCACTATTTCACTACGCGTCAGCGGTCAATGTCGAGGTAGGGATGGGTGGGAAATGGGAATATTTCCTGTCTTTGTGGGAACATTTAAGTTTGTAATTTTTTCTTAATAGGTTGTTATATGGAATGTTGTAGACTTTCGTATAGAAATCTTGAACTTGGCGAAATTTGAACTTTTAATTTGAGATATTTTAGCTACGCAGGCAATTTCTTAACACTTAATAGTAGCTCACCCTGGCTATAAATATTTTAAAAAATAAAGTAATGAACCTAGCTTTCAACGTAAAGGATACTTTGAGCGATATTCCAGAAATTACAAAGGATACATCGTAGACGCATGATAAAAAACTTTTTTTAGAATGTTAAATATTTCGATAATTTTAATTTATATTTAGGTTAACTATAAAACGTATAATAGATCCTGTTATTTGCTGTTCTCGTAAGAATTTCGAGAAATCCTCCCTTAATGCATCTAACTGACAGAGTGACTTGGCAGTGGTGAGTCCATCAATGGTGGAATCAATCTATGGTGATCCATGTTGCGTGATGACGGCGAACTGAACGTCCGTCGCAAAGTTTCTACATTGTGTGTATCATTCTTTTAAAATAGCCAAGTTTTTTTTTCCCTTTTCATGTTTCAATTTTCAGATATCGAAAGAGATGTAGTTTCACAGTTAAAAATCTTTTATTTGAGGAAAAATTGTCTTACGGAAAAGGGGCTGAAAGAAATACTGGTCTTAAGAAATTTTAAATTGAACGCTAAAAAGGAGTTTTGAGTAATACCTTCAATAGCGAGATAACTCCAAGAAGAGAAGTCATAGGTTCATTATGAACATACTTGCTGTATGTCTTGGTAGCTTTAGATTTTTAAAATATTTTATATAAAACTATTGTATACTTTTAAATTTATATTTCCATTTTTTCGCTCTGGTGTCGAGGTTAAGCGCGGCGTTGAGTTCTGATACTCAACACGCAATGCCTCCAGAATTCGGCAGACAATGGGAAACGGAGTGTCTTAACACTAAGTTCCCTTTGCCTACCCTGCTGTGTGCGAGATACAGCGTGAAGCTGATTTATTTTTGATTTATTTATTGTATACTGGATTGTACAGTGTATAATTAGATAATTGATATTATATTTTTAAGCTTTCCTTACTAGCTTTGATTTTACTTCATTCAAATATCAAAACATTAGCGATTTTTAGCTCGTTGTAGTATCCCTTTCTCGTTCACTGACAATGTCATCAACCTCTGGGGACATGTTATCTTCCCATCTTCCCGTGCCTTCCTCCAATACCATCGA
Organism: Heliconius hermathena; assembly: GCA_013403705.1. NCBI lineage: Eukaryota > Metazoa > Arthropoda > Insecta > Lepidoptera > Nymphalidae > Heliconius > Heliconius hermathena. The sequence continues at coordinate 428,897 of JAAIXJ010000172.1, forward strand.
TACTGTGTTCTCAAAGCCTAACCGAGGTCCCCCTGCCTCCCAAATAGTGCTATATAAAATAAAATTATAAAATCTTAAAGATATATTTATAATTGAAAGAAAACATATTTATTAACTGTGTTTACGTGTCTTCACAATCTTTGTGTTCATGCTAAATTTTCTATTATAATATTATTGTTTTATTGATATTCTCAAAATGCACATCACTATAGTGTAAACAACGGAAACAACAAGTAAAAAGCGTATCGACAGATGCCCGTCAGTGGGCGGCAAAGAGGCTTACACATTGCAAAAGAATTATATACTGAAAAGTTGAAAGCAGGATGAAGTTTCACGTTTTTTATACTATTTTTCACTTATTTTTTTCAGTGCTTTTAATCAAATTTTCACGTGGCTTATAACGAGATTATCTACTATATTTGCTTGTTTTTTTGATCTAGTGGATGCTTTTTCGTTTTTTGTTAAATCTCTCTCCGTGCTCCCCTATATGCCCTTAGAGTCCTTCGTCCAAATTTCAGCTTTCTATGCTGCATAGATTCGGCTGTGTTGTCTGCCAGTCAAGCAGCAACGGAAGTTAAAAACTTTGCACACGTGCTTGAAAGCATAAATATATCTGTATATCTATATATCATTCCGTTGTTTATTATTATCTAATTCCAACCGTGTATGTGAAAGACATACATGTTGAATTGATTCCACTTTGTTGATTTCGGTAGAAAGTAAGCTTGGCTTCAGGTTTTAGATTTATCATGGCGAGTGTTCTGGGGAACTGTTTGACCTGTTACCTGCCGCCGAATTTTCTAACCGCACAGTACTTTTCAAACTCAAATACCATCCACACGTGGTTTTGTAGGCACTTTTTTTCCACACGCCAAGCAACTGTGGAATGGTCTACCCGCGGCAGTGTATCCAGCTCGATACAACCTGGGTACCTGTAGCTCCTCTGGTGCTACACGGGGTCGTGGGCGGCGGTGATCACTTTCCATCAGGTGATCCGTACGCTCGTTTGCCTTGTCTTTTAATATATGTTAGGCCTAATGTTTAAACAATTATATTACTGCTTTTTAAAATCAAGATCATTTCACCTTACTTTACATTCATTCTCTTCAACTCGTAAACGAAATATTGTACATACATGGAATTTAGCACATTTGTTAAAACCCCCTTTTCAATTCTAAGTTTGATTTGGCTATTTTTAACGTACGTAAAAAATTGCCGAGAGAAATTTAGAACTCCAATTTTATCCCGAGTGAACACAGAACTCGGCACCCATACAGATCTCTCATTCTTTTATCGGCGAAATCGACAATGACACATGTCCTAACATTTAACTTGGCTTTTTCACATTTATGTATTAGATGACAATTTATTTACAAGAAACAAAAGGGTTTTTTAATTAAAATATTTGTAATTGATTGTTGTTGTTATTGATTTAATCGCATAATTAGCTATTATTGATGTAAATTTTTGTTTAAATAGTTATAGATTCAAGTGAACGTCCGTGACGTGACTCATTCCTGTGAAACACCGATCAAATTAGTGTTTCAGGTAAAATGTTACGTTGACTCACTGTTAGTTATAATTTCACTGGTTTTAAACGTTAAATCATATGTTTAGATTTGTGTACGCTGTTTTTTTTTCAACTTGCGTGTTTTATTCTTTAGAAAACGTATAAAAATTTGAACGCGCGGGTATAAACCGCCTCTTGGAAACCCTATATTTTTTTTAACGTTTATTTTTCTATTTAGAGTCAAAATATTTTTTTTACGTTTTTGAAAAGTTATTCTAAACTTTTCAAAAACGTAAAAAAATATTTTGCGTTGTGAGAGAATGAGAAAATGAAATTAACTGATTTTCCTCGAATGAGAATTGAACTTATAACCGTTACGTTTACAGTCCCTCCCTGCGCTGACGGTCGAAGTCGAGCTATACAAATTAATATAGGTCTGTAATTAAATTGGGTTCGAACCCACAACTATCGTTTCCCCTCGGACACATACAAACTTGTTCTAAAATGAATATTTTTCTCCTATTTGTATTGCTGAGACCCTCATGGCGCAGTGTAACTCGAGTAAACGCTACGATTGTGAGTTTGATCTCTTCATTCCGGGGAAAGATTATATTTATATTTTCGCTTTGTTGAACAAAGCCACTTAACACGTAATGTCTTGAAATTCATGAAAAAAGTCTCAACTAGGTTCCCTCTGCATACTTTGCTATGCAGGAAAGAGCGTGAAGCTGTTTTTTTTAATCTATTTTAATAGCAAATCAATAAATGCATTATTAGGGTGTCTATTTCCCTCGACAGGCGCACGTCTGTCACGGGTGGCCGATGATATTTATGCCGGCATAATGTTTATTTTCATATCGTCGCTCTATAGGTAGAGAGGGCGCGGCGTTGTGTTGCGCCTAACGTCTCGAAAGGTGTAGTGAAAAGGGTTCGTAAGCATAGGCGTAGGAATAGGGGGCTGGATGGCTTGTGCCCATGGTCTGGTGCCCACCCCAGAAATTTGAAAAACCTTTACACGCACATTTTATTCATTTATTTGCCCCACCAGAAAATATATCGAGATACGTCCGTATGCGCCGCCTCTGCGTCTTCCTTCTGCCCGGGTAGGCTCAGACTCACTTATTGACTGCGGGAAAAAGCGTGAAGCTGCGTTTTTATCCGTATTAATGGCAAACCAACGACTGCGTTACTAGGGCGTCTATTTGACACGAGGGGCGCGCGTCTGTCACGGATGGCCGCTGAGTGAGCGACGTCAATGTTATTTATACCATCGTAATGTTGGTCGTGACGCGCTACGCGCTCTCCTCTATACATATGTAGGTACTATTCTTTATATGAACTGACAAGTGTGTGGATTCCATCAGTTGCTGTCGTAAAATGGCAATATATTTATTTATATTTTCTCTCATCTAATAGATAAAGCGCGGCGTTGAGCTCCGCAACTCAACGCAATATCTCCAAAATGAGGAATAGAGTGTCTTAACACTAGGTTTCCTCTGACCCTGCTTTGCGGGAAAAATGTAAAGATGTTGTTTTCGCGTATGCTTGTTTATATTATATATAGTTAGGTATTTAAAATACATTCTAACAGGAGGCGTAGAGTAATTAGTTATATTACAGTGTCGTCACTGTATTGATTGCTATTTTTGTTCAGATTGGCAATATATGATTGTTCTCACTTGTGTTGCTTATTCTTCTACCTCTATAGGTACAAGTAGGTATTCATCTGTTTACTCATAAACATTTAAAATTAGCTTCACGCTGTATCCCGCACACAGCAGGGTAGGCAGAGGGAACCTAGTGTTAAGACACTCCGTTCCCCACTTTCTGCCGAATTCTGGAGGCATTGCGTGTTGAGTGGCAGAACTCAACGCCGCGCTTAACCTCGACACCAGAGCGAAGAAATGGAAATATAAATTTAAGTAAATATTTCATCTCCTCGAGTGGGGATCGAACCCACAACCAGTCGGTTTTGCAGTCACACCTTGTGCCGCTGCGCCACGACCGGCCTCATAAACATTTAGAATATTATATCTATTCGCAATGTATTATGTTTGACCATTTTTCGATTTAGTTTGGGGAAATGGAGCGTAATGAGTAGGTAGTCATTTAATTTAAATAAACTAAAATCATTGCGTATCAGAAGCAAAATTCAATATTTAGTTTAAAGACAGAAGAGAAAGGAAAAATATTGGGACCCTGAAGGCAAAAGTGACTAACTAGCTTTTCCTGCGGTTCCACTCCCGTGATCAAAAGTGAATAACTAATAGCTATACATGTTGAGGTATCTTGTTTAATTTCTTTAGGTATGGGTTTAAAATATTTTACCCTATATGCTGTTCCCGTAAAAAGAGCGCTGACACTTCCACCCTGTATATGACACTTTCCAAGTATCCGAGGGAATATTGACCATAGGTTTGTACAGTGGGTTCAATCGAAACGATCGAGATAAATATGAATATAGCCATCGTCGATAAACAGATCCGTTAGAATTCGATGTTAGGACACAAAAATATTTCTTCAATATCAACTAGTAGTTCCTAGGATTAGTGCGTGAAACCAAAAAAATTAAGAGCTTTTTAATGTTAGTACATCTGAACTAACATTAAAAAGCTGCTATATTTTTTATTTTAATCAATCTTGATTAAAATAAAAAATATTTTATTAAGACCTTTAATAAGTGGCTGTTTTTTTTTTAAATAATTTAAAATATAATGCTTACAATGACATTACTCAAAGTATTGTCCATCATTAGAGACCACTTTCTCCCATCTCTCTGGTAGCAATTGAATCCCCCGTCGGAAAAACGACTCATCTTTCGAGGCAATCCAGGAATCAAGCCATTTTTCGGCTTCTTCAAAAGAATGGAAGCGCTGCTCGCTTAAACCGTGCGCCATCGACCGAAACAAGTGGTAATCGGAGGGGGCTATGTCCGGTGAATACGGCGGGTGGGGTAGAACTTCCCATTGAAGTGTTTCCAGGTAAGTTTTGACTGGTTTTGCCACATGTGGCCGAGCATTATCATGTAATAAAATCACTTTGTCGTGTCTCTGCTCGTATAGTGGCCGCTTTTCTTTCAGAGCGCGACTCAAACGCATCAACTGAAGTCGATAGCGAGCTCCCGTGATAGTTTCATTAGGTTTAAGCAGCTCATAATAAATTACGCCCTGCTGATCCCACCAAATGCAGAGAAGAAGCTTAGAACCATGGATATTTGGTTTTGGCGACGATGTTGATGCGTGACCCGGCATGCCCCACGATTTTTTTCGCTTTGGATTGTCGTAGTGAATCCACTTTTCATCCCCAGTGACGATACGGTGCAGAAAACCTTTTCTCTTTTGCCGTTGAAGCAACAATTCACACATGAGAAAACGTCGTTCTACGTCTCTCGGCTTCAACTCATACGGCACCCAATGCCCTTGCTTTTGGATCATTCCTAACGCTTTTAAACGTTTTGAAACTGTTGACGCATCTACTTGTAACGTTTTCCCGAGCTCTACTAACGTCTGACATGGATCTTCTTCAAGCAATGCCTCCAATTCTGTCTTCAAATTTTGTCGGTGCTCCAGAACGCTCTTTGTCTTCAAGGTCAAAATCATTACTTTTGAAGCGCCTAAACCAGTCTCTGCACGTTGTATTCGACAAAGCATTGTCTCAACGAGAATTCTGTGTGCTTCTGCTGCAGATTTTTTCTGAATAAAGCAGTGCAATAAAATTCCCCGCAAAAACACTTTATTTGGCACAAAAGTACACATTTTCACAAAGGGAAAATAAATATGTAGTTGACACTGTAGTAAACACTATTCTACTGTAATTTGAGGTTACATATAGTACTACTTTGGTGAATCATTACCGTACCAAATTCCATGCACAGAGTGCCGCAACGCCATCTTTCAAAAAACAGCAGCAACTTATTCAACGTCCTAATATATACCTATGTTTAAAAAAACACCTAATTTTTTAATCTTCAAATCCCCAATCCAATTCCACTGCGCCATTATGGTATCTGTGTTTATTCTATTTCAACTACATAATATTATGATGAGGTAAATTCAATTCATCCTTGTCAAAATATATTCCCATTTAATAGTTTAGTTTCTCAGAATCTAAAGTCGTTTCTTATCTAAATAAATTATTGCTCATATTCATTGCTCTCTTTATTATATTACTAACTTTTATATATGACGCCAGTGGCAGGGGGATAAGATTTTGAGTTCGATTCCCAGTCGAGAAAATTAAATATTTAATATTTTAAATTCCTTACCCTGGTAACGAGGCAAGGTGCGGCGTTGAGTTTCGTCACGCGACACACAATTCCTCCAGAATTAAATGGAAATTTGGGAATCGCAGTGTCACAATGGGAACGGAGTGTATCAGTAGGTCCCCTCTGTCTACCCTACTACGTGCGGGATACAACATGAGCAAAGAAAAACATTTACACGGCTTCGGCCCTTGTTAAAACAAATATAACTAAGAATTTTATATACAGACCAAACGTTTCGATGCTATATTACTTATTACGCCTACAATCACCTCTGGCACTTAGACTGTACCATATACAATACCATTTGCTCAAAGGACAAAGCTGCAGGGAAAAGGCAATTAATTCTTTTACAATATTTCTTTACTCACATTGTATTTTAATTTATATAAATTCCAAATACTACAACAGATTTGTATCGTAGGCGTGTGGTATGTTACTTTTGCGTGGTTTCATTCAGTGCGGGCGACGCCAACGACGTATATTTATATATTATAATGTTTATATTCTTGCAGCAGGAAATAACTCGCGATCATTTCATCTCAGCGGTACATGTGCACGGACAGACTGATGATGAAATAAATATCTCATGTGAAAATTGGCGGCGCTTACATTTTTATTGTTGTATTATAGCTAAATTATACAAAATTTTTACATAAATTGTAGCTCATGTGTTATTCTGATGTGGAAACTATACTATTGTAAAGTCTTATCTAAATCTGTTCAGTAATTTTTGCGTGAAAGTGGAACAAACATCCATCCTCACAATCTTTCATATTTATAATATTAGTACGATAGGATGTTTGTATTCTTCAGTTTCACGCTGTATCCCGCACACACAGGGAACATAGTGTTAAGATATTCCATTTTATACCTTCCGCCGAATTTTTTTGAGGCATTGCGTGTTGAGTGGCGGAACTAACTACCGAGCTTTTGCCTTGGTGCCAGAGCGAAGAAATGAAAATATTCATAAATAATAATTCATTTCCTCGAGTGGGAATCGAACCCACAAACGTCACGTTACAGTCACATCTTCGTGCCCCTGCGCCACGACGGCCTCTAGTTTGTATTCTTGCAATAGGAAATAGCTCGCAATCTTTTCACCTCAACGATAAATATGTATATCTTATGTAAAAATAAAATATTTAATTTGAATATGAACACAGTGGTAGCTCGATTATCCGGCCGTATAACCGAGTATAAGGATTGCGATTATACGGACTATCTATCCGATATAAATAGATGTAGATGAGTGATTGAATGATTTGAGCTTATAAAAAGGTACAAGTTTACCAAGCGTAAATCGCCATCACCAAGCGTAAAGCGTAAAGCGCAAAATAAATTATTTTCATTTCCTCAGTCTAGTAACAAGACAAAGCGCGGCGTTGATCTCCGTCACTCAATACGCAATGTCTCGAAAATTAAGCGGTGCTTGGGAAACGAAGCATCTTAATACTAGGTTCCCTCTGCCATCCTTGTTTTATGCGGGATACAACGTTAAGCTAGTAAGATATAGTAACTATATACAGAAATATTAACAAAAAAAAGTGTCTAGATATAACATTTTAAATTAGAGTTTGAGCTAAAACTCGGAGTTCACAGATATCGTGATATGCAAAATAGCACAAACGAACGCCGACAACAATAACCTCAATACTATAATACTGTTTTGTTTGGCGCACGAATTGGAATAGACGAAACGACGACACTGCACTATTTTTCATCTTCTTTTAAAAAGGCCTATCACATTTGGTTTCTTATTATTATATAATGTTTTTAACTTCACGCTGTATCCCGCACATAATAGGGTAGGTAGGATCCTGGGAACCTAGAGTTAAGACATCCCGTTAAATTGTTAAGTCATCATGAAACTTACCAGTTATATGGGCTTTAGTGATAGTAAGTAAAATAATATGGTATCATCCAGCGAGTCTGATGATGGAGCCAGGAACTGATTAGTGGAATTCTTTAGAAGGGAAAGTAAAGCATTTAAGCTTAGGCTTATATAATTTATAGCCCGAAACAAAAAGCTCAAAAAATAAACAAACAACTAGAAAATAACTGATATCTTCAAACGATTGAACATATTTTCTTGAATCTTGACTAAAATCACTCATTTTGCAAACAAAAAAAACTAAACCAAAATGCACGCCTATATAAACACATATACAAAGACCTTAAACTTATAACACTTCTGTCTTTTACTCGGCTGTTAAAAAAATATTTTGTACATTTTGGATATCGAACCCTTGAACGTCCGTATCAATAGAAACGAAGCGGTCATGTCCTCCATCTTGGCGGTAATGCCATCCACGTCCCGCTTTCCCTAATCGTAAGAAATATTTGTATGGTTGTATAAAATTTATCTTGTAATCCGTAATGAACATTTTATCTTATTGTAATCAATTAAGTTAAATTTATTTATAATGTTTATTTTTATGCATGTAGATTTAGATTAGTGTTAGATTAAGTTAATAAGTGGCAACTGAACTGAATAACTGGACTGTCTTAATGAGATATTGTATAAATATAGAAATATATGTGTGTAATAACATAAGTCTAGTTCTAGGTAATATCTACAGAAAAAAGTATTAAAAAAATGTAAAAATAACAAGGTACGGACCATAAGTCTGTGGTGTAAGTAAGAATTAAAATAAAAAAAAAACGTCCGTATCAACCCGACACCGTCAGTTACTGGAACTTCCCATCTCCACCATTATATCGTCACTTTTTTCGATTGATTTATTTATTTATACTGAAACAAACGCAAACAAGCCTTCTGTTTACGCCATAAATATATCGGTAATAGGCAGAGCCAGGTGGCGTAATTTTTCAGTAACGCCTTCCTCGTGTAATTTAGGTACGTATTATAAACACAGGTGTATAACTGTCCAAGGTTCCGTTTTGACTGCCATGTTTATAAAGCTGTACTGGAAAACTTATTTTTGTTGAACAATTCCTAAGTACTTGTTTGGTTAGTTTTCAGTGTAAATTGAACCGAGTTTTAGCTGTGGCAAATGAAAATTGAGCTGAAATCCCCACTCGAGGAGATGAAATATTTACTTAAATTGATATTTCCATTTCTTCGCTCTGGTGTAGAGGCAAAGCGCGGCGTTGAGTTCTGCCACTCAACACGCAATGCCTCTAGTTTCCGGCAGAAAGTGGAGAACAGAGTGTCTTAACACTAGGTTCCCTCTGCCTACCCTGCTGTATGCGGGATGCAGCGTGAAGCTGATTTATTTTTTATTTTTTTTTATATTATACGTATGAGGCTCATGACTGGAAACTTAGCCGATTCCTATTAGTATCAAGATAAAGCGGGACGTTTAATTACGACACACCACACACAATGGTTTGATAACTTGGCCTTGTTTGAGGAATGGAGTGTCTTAACACTAGATTCTTTTTGCTTAACATAACAAACGCGGACATAGCGGAGAAGCGAATAAAAAAAATTATTATACTTTAAGTTTCTACTTTTTGTTTTATAAGACGAGAGCGGGAAATGAAACAATATATCTTTTACAATAAACTCCATGTAGCTATGACATAATCGACATTAATCCAATTAGGATCATCATCCTTTAACCTATGTACGCGTGTGCGATGCCCCACTAACCTTGGTAACGATTTGCATCTGCCTTTTTTAACACTGTAGTGCTAGCTACCTCTCCACTGCGCATGCTTTGCCCTCGTCCTGCACTTCGCAGCCTCATCCCTATAACATTGTGATCAGTTCGTACGTGTAAACGTGATTTTCTACATATGCTGCCACCGCGGTTTCGCTTACGCCCATTCTAGATGTATTTTTACATGCAACTTTACTATACTGCTTTAAAGTTTCAATTTGCATGCATTTCTGCAGGCCGTTTCCCTGTCATAGCTAGTGGTATAGCCCAAATTGGACTATCAACTCTGTTTTATCGGGATAGGGTTGGTTTTGCAGTTGGATGCTCAACGCGCGTGTGCGATGCCCCATTGACCTGCTAACCGTCCGGGATGCGTCGATGATGGCCGAACAGCGGCGGGGTTGCACGATAGCTGCTGAAAATAAGGGTTAGGGTTTAACGGTTAAAGCTAATTATCTGTATTGAGTTTTCTTTTTAAATTATAAACAAAATTAATGTTTCATAAACATTGTAAATATTTTTCTCAAATTATTCTATTTAGGGGGTAAAGTAATTCATTTCTGAGTTTATATTATAACTCAAATTACCTATGTTCTCCAACACATTTCTTTCTTGTCATTGTTAAATCATAATATGGTGCTTCAAACTAAAACTAAACGAAATCTAGTGTTAAGAGTTAAGACACTCCTTCCACATTGCCCGTTTCCGGGATATTGAGTGGCAGAATTCAACGTCGCGCTTTGTCTTTTTAATAGAGACAGGAAATTAAAATGATAAATTCCCGTGAGAATCGAATTTACAACCGTCGTGTTTATAATCAAATACGGTGTTAAAATATTTAAGATTTTATTGTTTTAACATTAATAATTGTCTATATGACCTTTTCAAACGGTTACTTTATTTTCTCGCTCTTTCATAGGTACTCTTCTCTCTCTGTCCTTACATCTGAGCGTTCCCGGCTATATTCCTGTAAGCGACCTATATCGATACCAGTTTATTTATACACGTATCTGCTACCGTTGTTCGCTTCGGATAGAGTCTGTTAGGTAACCCTTTATAAATCTACCCATACGCTATTAGCTGAAAAATGAAGAGACCCACGTGCCCGTCTTCGTGGTTGGCTGTGAGGTAATATTACTAATCATTTATGATACTCATATATATCTAAACATGTTTTTATCACGAATATACTTACTAAGTATGATAGGAAAAACTTAGTGTCAACATACATAGTTCTCCTCTTTCATAGCGAGACATTGTGTTTTCAGTGGCGTAGTTCAACGCTGCACACATTTTCTTTGTAGATCTAGGAAATGAAAATAAATAATTACCCTGAATGGCGTCCAACTCACGACAATCGCTTTCATAGACAGAACTAAAAAAGAATTTCTTGAGTTTTGCTGCTAAAATAGTAATTAGATTCGGATTACAGTAACTTACAAAAAGTGTCTCTTTGGGGAATAGTATTCGCAAGTGTTCTTAACATTTAAATACTTAATATAAAAAAAATTGTTCAAGTAAAAAATTTGCCCATTTTAGAAAGAGTCTAGAGCACACCAATTGACCTATATTATATCTGATATTTAGACTTAATCAAAACTATACCTTACTACGAAAAACTCAAGGCCCATTTGTGTTTCCGCTTTCCACGACCCTGAAAGACGATTGACCGGCCTTGGATGAGTCAGACTGTTAAGATAAAATAAAATTTCAACCTTAATTCTATAACAATAAGGAATGATTTTCAATGTTCCTTAGCTGTGAACGACAAATGTACTAACAGTTGTAAAAGTTATTAGATCTTTTTCGTATATATTCGTTAGTCAGTCTTTAGTTAGTCCTGTTTATAAAATGCTAGTAATGAATCTTACAGTAACCAATGATGCTATGGAGTACCGTAACCATAACCGAAACTAATCGGTTATCCGAAATAAAAAACTTATCTGTAACCGTAACCCAAATCGAAAGGTTTTGAATATTTCAAAAATCAAAAGGTTTTGAATGTTTTTTGATATGAGTGAGGTCTAAATGAGTTTTGTTATGAAAGATTTTTTATCATGCCTGGCCGAGCTGACGCAGTAGCTCGTTGTACGAAGTTGCAATAAGTCAAAAGAACTTTTGTTACTAGATAAAATATAAACAACATATATCACAAGCTGTCAATAACAGAATCTTTGAAAAATAAATTCCTCAAAAATATTTGATTTTTGTTAGTTTATGACAATGGACGAGTCGAAAGAGACCATATTGGTTGACGCTTTGTCCTTCCCAGCTACCCCGCTAAACATGAAAAATGGAAGAAAAACAATTATTTCCTATAATTTGATATTAAGTTCCGCCACTCAACAAGCAATGTCTCAAATTCGGGCGGTGCGTTCGGAGTTCAAAACATTAGGTTTCCTCTATCTTGTTTTGCGGGAAAAAGCGTGAAGCTCCCTTTTTTTAAACACTTATAAATTAAGAGACTACTCACATATATCGATATATTTTGAAATATTGCATTGATCGTATCTCTTAGAGTGTAAGTAATAACATTGGAGGGTCGTTCGTTGTAAGGGGGTGAATCATTCATACACGTGTAGGCATAAGTTTTATGAAATTTATAGTAGCTAGCTATGAGTATGCCATAGGTAAGTGTTCGATTGAAGGGTCGCGTGTGTCACTCGTGAAATTATTTAATTTTTATTTATTATTTACCTTTTACAAAGATAATTTTTTATCATTACTACGACGTATCCCGTATATAGCAGGATAGGCAAAGGGAACCTATTGTTAAGTCACTACGTTCCTCATTCTCCGCCCACATTTCGAGACATGGCATGTCGAGTGGTGGAACTGAAAGCATGTTTTGTCTTCATACCACACCGATGAAATATAAGTAGATAATTCATTCCCATGAATGAGAATCGAACACAACCGTTACATTTATAATCAGACTCAGTACTTCTGAGCCACGATGGTTTCTACAAAGTGTATAAAGATCTTTATTTAATTTTTTTGATGTATAGAATTGTTGAACACAACGAAAATATTTTTTAACATTTTTAAAGTGTTATTCCACACTTAGAAAAGAAAAATTTTTATTCAGAAAACGTATTAAAATGCGGGACTCGAACTCGCGCCTCCTGGAGATTTCGAATCCCGCTACGTTCAATTTTCTAAGTACAACGAAAATAACTTTAAAAAAGTGAGACCGACTGCAAATACCAGAAAAACAGAATAGGGGAGAACTACCTACACATAAGTACTCTGGGTGGGAACGGAATCCACAACCCTACGACGGCTACTGATATCACGTAATAATAATCGTAGCGAGGCATATAGCATCTGTATTATAATGCACTATATCGAGCTAGGTCACTCAGTTTACCGGGTCGCTCCTGGGCTCCTGGCTGTTGACCTAGAAGTGGGTCACCGGGGGAGCTGCAGCTGAAAATACAATATAATATTGTATTTTGTTTAAGTAATCAATTTATTAAATGTCTCTCTCTCCCTCTGCATTAGAAATTGAAGTGTGGGGTTAAATAAAGCGAAGTATTATATATTGTGATTTATAGGTACTATTGTTTGTCTTACTACAAATTGGTTTTTCAAGCCTACGCTACTAGAATGATAGGAATTTATGTTTTTATGTCCGTAACAGTAGAGGCACCAACAAAGAAGGAGAGATTAGAAGAGAAGAAGACATTAGAAACGAATATTGCTAAGACTCTATTCACCGTCCGAATTCGAAACGTTGCGTGTTGAATGGCGGTACTCAACGCCGCGCTTTGTCTATCAGAGGGAGAAATTCGTCATTTATATGTAATACATAAACTCTTCCTATTATAATTAAAATAATAAAACCCTTTTGCCCTCTTTTTAAGGCTATTATTTTTTAGGATTTAATCACAAATGTATAGTTTTCAGATTTTTTCCCTTAACTAGTATTACATGTAGATGCTAGGTGCCAAATTTTATAATTCTAGGTTAACTGGAAGTACTCAATTAATTTTGATTCTTTTTATAGTGTTGAAATACGCGGTTTTTGTTATGTAAACGGCCATACTTTTTTTTTAAGTAAATACATTATAGGAATACGTTTTTTCCAGGAAATCATGGGGCCTTAGATCTATGCAAGCGTTTCTGAGATAAAGACTCTTGACAGACAGACAGACGGAGAACAAAGTGATCTTATAAGGGTTCCTTTTTTCCTTAAAAGAACCCTAAAAACGCATCCTCCACTATCGCTTTTACAGTCAGAATTCGTTTTGATGGAGTCATAACAGAGTAGAATACAGCGATTCTAGTGCTAAAACATTTTATTCCCCACTTTTTGCCGCGTTTACACGTTGGGTGGCCTAAATCAATGCCGCGCTTTATAAAAATCAGCTTCACGGTCGCTGTACCCCGCACACAGCAGGGTATCTTTTTACTAAAAAAAATATACTTCCACTCGAGGAAAGGAATAAAAGTAATTCCTTCCCTCGAGTGGAAATAATATTTTTTACATTAAAGTGTTACTATACATTTAGGAAAGAAAAATATTTTTTAGAAAAACCATCAGAGGCGCGGGTTCAAATCCCGCCATATTCAATTTTTTATATGTTTTCTAAACAATAATATAATTGTCAATAATCTGCAACAGAATCCGGGGCGGATCGCCAGTATTTAATGGAAAGCACAATATAAATCCGCTTCGGTCCCTGTGACCTATTTCTAGAACAGGAAATAACCGACCCGGTAACTATGTGACCTGGGAAACATTAGATTATGTTATATAACGCGACCTATAGGTATTATAGTCTAGGTTATAATTAAATATCTGATGCCGGAGCGTAGTGGCGCAGCATCATGTCTGGCTGTCAATGCAATGGTTGTGGGTTTGATTCCCACTCGAGGAAGAAGGGAGTGAATTAAAATAGACATATAATGTTGGTATGGGAGAGTCTTAAAACAAGATTCCGTCCGCCTCTAATGCAATTTGCGGAATTTAGAATAACTTTTTATAATTATGCGCGGTCTTATTATTCAAATTATTATATTTTTGTTTTTTTATCTAATAAATCAAAGTGGCAGCGGGACTTCTGTTACTCAACACGTAATATGTCCAAATAGGGAGGAAACAGGAGAATAGAGTATCTTAACACTATGTTGCAAGGTAGAGATTACCCGCTAGTATGCATCTTAATATAATAATTATTATTTTAAATCTATTATACAGCTGATGAGTTTGTTTGGTTGAACGAGTTAATGTCAAGAACAACTGGTTCCAATTCATAAGCTATATGAAAAATTCTATCTGGTTATACCTAAATCTTGGTAATCGTTTCGACGTTACCCACTCCACCTGCGATTAGAGTTTTGGTATTAGGAATGTGTCGTATGTCATACACAACTCATAGTTATGTCTATCATATCATATCATTATGTTATCATGCGGGCGAAGCCGTTCATGAAAGCTTTTTTTATAAGGTAGCCTCTGCCTACCCTGCTATGTGACTGGGAACCTGGAGTTAAGACACTTCGTTTCCATTATGATACTTTTGCTCTTCACTTTACTACGTTACCAGAACAAAGAAATGAAAATATTAAATATTTCAGTTCCTCAAGTTAGAATTGAACTGTTCAAAATGTGTTTCCTCATTTACACAGTTTATTTATATATTTGTGTAGTTTATTTTGCTTCATAGAAATTAAACGATCTTTAGATGTCGTGTAAATTCGACATTACCTACCTACAACCGGTTAATCTTGGGTTTAATCCAAATTATTTCGAGTTACTGTCGTTATTTAGACAGAGTATGGGTATGGTATTATGCACAGTTGCATTTGGCTTGACTAACTGTTACTGTTTTTCTAGTTTCGACCTCTATCCCGCACATAGCAGGGTAGGCACAGGAAACTTGGATACATAGTGTCAAGACACTCCGTTTGCGTTAAGACACTTCCGTTCCCCATTTTCTTTTCTGGGAAACGTAATGTTTCAAACACTGGGCTATTACGTGGGCACCAATAGACTGAGGTGGCATTCGTCTATCTGTCGAATATCAATACGTCTAATACCTATAGTATTTGTTTATCCAAACGTAAAAAGATTAAAAGTGCGTAAAAATTTAAAAAAAATCTTCAATAAGCAGTAGTTCAGAAATTGGGCAGTAAATGGCGAACGGAATGTCTTGATGCTAGTTACCACAATACCTAAACTGCGGCATACAGCTTTCAAGAAAAAAAAATATGTTAGGTTAAAAAAAAACTATATCAAAAATTACAATCGTAACTCATTATTTCTCCTTTAATTTAAGCTACAGCTCCAACCCTATCCCTAAAAATAAACCTAGCTGACCAGTTCGGTCACCCCTTTATAGACTTACGAGGGCACTAAGTACCCATAACTAAAGGTTTATGTGTAAAATGAGACATGCAATACTCTGTGCTAGTTGGCTTTGTTTGTTTTATAGCTATTAGGTTTATTTTAAAGTTTATTATGAAAACTTTTTTTAAGTTAGATAGCATAGGGGACGTGGAAACCTAGTGTTACGACACTCCGTTCCCATCAAGACACTTTCCTTCGCCACTTTCCTCCGAATTTTGAATTCATTGCGAGTGGCGGAACGTTTACGTCGTTACCAGAGCAAGGGAAAGAAAATACTTGTTAAATATATAATTTCCTCGAGTGCAATAGAACTACATACAACCCGTCGCGTTTACAGCCGCACGCTTTTTTTGGTTCTTCTGACTGGCAGTCACTCAGTAATGGAAAAGTTTTTTATATAATATATATACAGATAAATAACTATATGAGGCCAGTCGTGGCGCAGGGGCACAGAGTGTGACTGTAAAAACGACTGATTGTGGGTTCGATCCCCACTCGAGGAGATAAAATATTTACTTACATTTATATTTTCATTTCTTCGCTCTGGTGTCGAGGCAAAGTGCGGCGTTGAGTTCCGTCACTGAACACGCAATGCCTCCAGAACTCAGCGGAAAGTGGGGAACGGTGTGTCTTAATACTAGGTCCCCTCTGCCTGCTGTGTGCGGGATACAGCGTGAAGCTGATTTAATTTTGATTTTTTAAATAACTATACAAATATGTGTATATTTGCCAAATTGGCCATTTCGTAAACACATAATTAAGGATTAACCTGCTGCTATTATTTACATCTTTTGTTGCGCAATATATCCGTAAATATCAGCCGTAATCACTGTAGTTTGACAAATTAATTGTAGGTTTAGGAATTATTAGTTTCTATTTGTTTCTTTGGCTAATCTTGGGAAATATACTGGTTCGAATTGAAAACTACTCTTATGTTGGACAGTCCATTCATCGAGGATGGCTATAGGCTATATCACATCACGTTAATATTATCACAACTGTTAGTTCTTTTCATTTGATGACACGGACGAAGATAAAACCACAGACTAAAGCAAGTGTTAAATGAAAAGAGAAAAGGAAGTGCTAAAAAAACAAAATATATCTTTTTGCAGAAATTTAAATATAATAAAAATAGATGAAGTTTGTAAACTTAGAAAATTTTTATAATACAACAACATTACCATCCAAAAGGCAGCGTTGAATTCCGCCACAGATCAGCCGAAATTGGGGAAAGGAAGTGCCTGAATGGGAAAGGTAATGGAACACTACTTTCCCAGGTTCCCTTTGCCTACTCTGATATGTGCGCGATGCCTACAGTGTGAAGCTTAAAAATAAGTAATACTACTAGAAGTCCATATCCAAACCTTATCAATTTAAATCATTGCCCGTAAATGCGAACTTGACAGTGACACAGCCAAGGACGTACGAGGTTCGCGCCGTCACCTCGCTGAAGGTCTTGGAAGTAGCATGGAACTGTTAATACCTATATATGTATTTGTTTTAAACTTCACGTTGTATCCCGCATATAGCAGGGTAGGCAGAGGTTATGTAGTGTTGAGACACGCCGTTCTCCACTTTCCGTTTTCTATTATGCGGATAAAAGATGTTTTTTTAGATCATATTTTTTTTCTTGTTTTAAAAACGATAAATACTTATTTAATCCTTTAATATTACATTGTTATTGTTATAGCATTGATTGAACAATTACTTATTTACTATACTTTTATTTAAAACTCCATTATTTTTCTTAATCTCATTTCACTAAACGATAGTTCGAGAAGGTTAATGTCGAGAATATAATTATATATAGAAAGTAGGTATAAATTACAAATGAGTAGTTTAAGTGGGTCAATATTTTTTCTAATGAGTTAAGTGAATAATTTTTTTAGCATCAAATATGTATTTATTTCAGTTAGCTGAAGCCTTTGTGGCGCAGCGTCTTACTGTAAACCCGACGGTTGTAGGCTCGATTCTCAGCCGGGAAATTAATTTATTGTCATTTTCTCGCTCTGGTTACAATACAAAGCGTGCCATTGAGTTCGCGACTTCCGGCAGTCATGACTCAACACGCACTATTTTAGAAATTGAATGAAAAGTAGACAATGGAGTGTCTTAACACTAGGTTTCCTCTGCCTATCCTGCCACAGCATGAAGCTATACTTAAAGAGGATATGTACATACTCCCATCAAGTTCAGTCAGGCACATCAACTGCGCCTCAATAGCGTCATATTTAAAATTTGTCGTCTAATTAATATCCTTTGTCTTTGCCTAAAAATCAATGAAGGACATTCGATATCCTTTATAAAAGTTTCTACTTAAACATCAACTTTAGAAGTAAAGAAATTTTTTGTGCCGTGTGATCCCGGCCTAAAATAGGATCATCCTGGTACTGGTGGTGTCGTAAGAGGCGACTAAAGTACGTGTGGTAGAGTCACGTCGCCAGCAATGGTAACACGCATGGGCAGACTCGACCGGATCATTACCACCCCCGGTATTTAAAACCGGCGTGAAGTAGCGGCTTTATGCCACTGCGTTTCGCATCAGGTAATGCCGGGCTCCGGAGCCCAATCCACCTTACAGGCAGGCAACGCACCTGCAGCTCCTCTGGTGTTGCACGGGGTCGTGGGCGGCGGTAATCACTTACCATCAGGTGATCCGAACGCTCGTTTGCCTTATCTTTTCCATAAAAAAATTAGGACAAGCCTTAAGAAAAATAAATAAATGTTTATAGTATTATAAAGCTGGAGAGTTTACTTGGTTAAACGCGCTAATCTCAAGAACCTCGTTTGGATTAAAAAAATATTATTGAAAATGTTAAAATGACTTCGATGTAACTCGTTGTATTTGCCATTTGACTACGCGCGATCGAGCTGATAGTTAGTTAGTATAAAATAATCCTTGAATCATTTTCATTTTGTAGTGTTTTTCCCGCCCGAGGAAATGAAATCTTTGATATCTTCAATTCCTCTCTTTGGTAACGAGGTAAAGCCCGGTGATGAGTTCCGACACTCACCACACAATTCCTTCAGAATTCGGCGAAAAGGGTTCCCTGTGCCTACCTAGCAACGTCCCTTATAAAGGGATAAAGCTTTAAAAAAACTTATTTTTTGCACAACTTTCTCTATGCAATTTATGTAATAATATGTTATATCACATTAATTTTACCTTATCTAGAAGGACAGCGTGTTCAACACAAGGTCTCACAAGGAACCGCAGTATTACACCCGACGATAACTTACCGGAGGCCATGAGCGTATCTAGCAATATTTTCCAGGGTGGGCCTTGACTTTGGCTTTGAACAGTTTTTTTTCGGCAGTGGGTGTAACTGGTGCGACTGTTGTGAGTTCGATTCCCACTTAGTGGACTATATTTTAGTTGGATTGGAGGGTCTCAATAAAATAACAAATTTTTCTCTGCCTCTCTCATATATGTGGAGTACATCGTGAAACTATCTGTTTATTTTCTTAAAAATACAATTCTGGGATGGGCACGGTACCCCCATCCGCCCCCATATCGGAGGCTAACAGTTGTACGAAAAGAGTGACGCATAGGCGTAGATGTGAACTTGACAAACAATGGGTCACGGATTCGTTTTCATAGTTCAGTAGGTTATGTAAATTGTTCCCTTGCTTGATTTGATTTTATTTTTATTAATTTGAAATATTTATGTTAAAAACTCTAACTTGTCCATGTTTTGTTATCTTAACAGACATTAATAATTATTAATTATGTAAATTTTACATTGAAATGTAAAAAATAAAAACTTCAATATCGTGTGTTCCAATTAAAATATTGGTAATATTCTTTCACCGTCCCCTATTTTCAGCCGAGTTCAGGAGGCATTGCTTGTTGAGTGGAACTCAACTCCGCGCTTTTCCTCGACACGAGAGCGAAGACAAAAATATTAATTAAATCTACTATAGAACTGCCGGTCCTTGTTAGGAACCGTGTCGCGAGTTTCAATGGACACAATGAATTCAGCGATAAATGTAAATCGTCATTTCCTTGTGTTAAGGTCTTAATTGCAAAATTATTTTCATATAATATAATGTAAAATTTCACTAGCCAAATAATGAAGACATCCATCATTAAATATTATAATAAAATTACAGATGGAAATATAATCTTTAATATTCATTCTTCACTTCACATATCTATATAAAACATATATAGAGTATAATAAATTATAAAATAATGCATTTGGTAAATTAATAACAAAAAAAATTTTTGCCTTAGTCACCTCTGTTTTTAGAACAGACGAAAAGACGGATAGACAGAAGGACGAACGATAACATTAGTTCTATAAAGGCTTCGTATTTTTCTTTTGAGATACAGAACTCCAAAAAAAAAATATTTAGCTGTTTATTAAACTATTAATATGTACATATTTTTTGCTTTAACATATATTTCATTGTTACAGGTAAATGGGGTGTACCATAGTGAAAAAACACCGGCTAAAGCGTCGTCCCACATAACAAAATGTGCCCTTACAGCCGTCCAAAAGGAACAAGCACGAAGATTAAACAAATACCGAGCTTAAAACAAATGGTCTAAGCTTTAAATAAAAAAAAATAATAAATTTAAAAAAACGTTCTATAGTTGCCTTCTCTCTAGATCTTTGGTCCAATTTTGTATATATCGATGTTAGGTGTATTAGCTGTTTCGAATATTTTACGTGTATGAGGTTGGTACTTCTATTTATTTTTTTCCTCTTTTTTTCACGCAACGAGAAGGCGTCTGGCTGTAATCGACGACAGCTGTGGGTTCGATCCCCATCGCTAGACGAAGCACAGTGTTAAGTTCGGTCACTTGCAAAGTTCCGAAAATTGACCCAAAAGTGGGGAAATTAGTATTTTAATACTAAGTTCATTTTCCTACTCAGATATGTAGAGAAAACATAAAGCTGCTTTTTTTGATCCACTTTTTACTTAGATATCGTGTAATGTTAACATTGACGGAAATATATATGAGAGAGATTGTCTTATTAGGAAATAATAATAGTAAAATCAAAATCCAAAATTGGGCGGAGGGGAGAACGTACCGTGTTAACACTAGGTTCTCCCTGCCTACCGTGCTACCTGTATGCGGGATACAGCGTGAAACTACTAAAAAAAATATTGTATGTAAGTTGTAATGCATTTTTTTTAATTATATATCTTTAATAGCTACTAAATATATAATGTTAATATTTCAGTGTGGTATAGTAATGGAGCAACCTGATGTCGAGAAGAGCTGCCCGAGCTCTGAAGATGGCGGGCTCACAAGAAATAGAGTATGTATTTTATATTTAATATTTTATGCGAAAATTGATTTGGTAAAATTCAAAGAACGTAGTGGTCCACCGTAGCATTCCTTTTTCTCTGACTATCCAGACATAAAACTTGAACCTCAAAAATCTTGGTTGTATTTTGAGGCCGTGGCACAGCGGCACACACGTGCAACTATAACCACGAGAGGTTCAATCTCACTGGATGAAATTAAATATTTAATATTATAATTTCCTCACTTTGCTAACTCGAATACGTGAGTGAAAGGGAACGAAAGTGTTTTATTGAGAACGAAGTGTCTTAACACTAGGTTCACAGGTTTTCTCTACCTATATGTACAGCGTGAAGCTATAAAAAAAATCATTTATTAAGCTTATGTAGCTTAATAAATGATAGCTTTCATACTTTTGTAAGACGGTAAATTCAAAGTCAAAATATCGACGAAGTTTGGTAACTTCAAGATGAACTTGTGACATTGTTTAGAAAATAAAAAGAGAGAAAAAAATTTTTGTAAGTGATCTTGGTTAGTCAAAGTTTTTAGAAGTGCTTTATAATAAAATTTCCGAGTGTAACTGCTTTCTTAATTGATGAATAGAATTTATAAACATTTAAAATTGTTGTGGTATTTGGGCATTGAAGTTGAGTGCTTAAACCTACACATTGTGTCACTAGTACCAGACGTTGCTCCGATTTCCCGTCTTCTTTTTTACCTGTACTACGATGGGTGTGGGATGCGGTGAATCTATCACCACGGCATTCTATTTTGACTTAGAATGGTTGTTACACCATCACCGGAAAGTACATACAATGCTTAGGATTGTTTTTTGCCAATAATAAGTAGGCTCATGAGCTGCACTAATACTTATTAGAACATTGCTATGCAAAATGAAAAGTCTCCTCGAACTGCTGGATGTTTATACGGGATAAAAGATAAAGTTACTAACATAGGTTAACGCAATACAAAGAAATATTATATAAAGAGCAAAAGTCTGTAATAAAGTTATTATTATATTATTATTATATTATTTTATATTATTATTATATATTTTCAGAGTTTTAAATCAAAACAACTTGTCAGAAGTCAAGCCATAAGGGAGTCTACATCACCTCCCCGGACGGTCTCCCCGTACATGAAAGACCAGGACAGCAACACAGAGGACAACATAGGTGCGAGCGAGAGGGACAACAGTGACACGTCTAGTCATAGCGATAGGTGCACAGTGATCAGCAATGATAGGTTGTGTGATAAGAAACAACCGGTAGAAATACAGGTGAATTTGAATTTTGTTATATAATATTATAATAACGAATTTTGAATTTAGTCCACTATCAAGTCTCTAAAGTTGACCTAAAAATCTTAGTGATCAGCTCAATCAAGCTCAATCAAAGGAAAACCTTATATTGATACCAATAGAAAATTATTTTACAATACACAATATTCTATATAATATTCTATTTATATAGATTTTTGCAAGCAATTTTGAATTATTATATAAAGAACATGTTACTACCATAGACTGGAAAGAAAGTTCTGGTGAAAAGAACTAAAAACAGTCTCAACAGTTATTCTTTTCAATGTGAATGTTATAATTTAATAATTACAAGTTTTACATAATTACTAGAGATGAGCTGAATATTCGTTTGGTATTCGGTATGTATATATCATCGTTCTCTGCGGGTGAATATGCGTGTCCAGTTTGGCACCGCTCCGCTCATGCGAAGGAGATAGACATAGCATTAAGTGAGACTCATTTAATTTATAATAATAATTAAATAAAAATAATCGAACCGAATGTATTCGGCACCATAGCCGAACAATTCGGCCGAATACGATATTGGCCGAATACGGCACGACGATATTGAAAAAGATGATATATATATACCGAATACCAAACGAATATTCCGCGCATCTCTAATAATTACTATTAATTTCAATAGATTTTATCCTTAAAATCGGACTGATACGGTTACGCATATAAGAGGAATATTATATTATATAGTTTCGGCTACGATTTTGGAGCTGCATAACATTTATAGCGAATAGGCTTGTTAATATTGTTTTTACAGTTGCTTAATAAACGATACCTATATTCAAATTTATAATTATAATAATGAGGTATACAATAATACAGATAACCTCCGGGTCGTGGGAGTCGGAGGCGCCGAGCGAGCAGCGGCTGCGCACGCGGCGCTGGCTCGGACACCGCCCGCACTCCGACTCCAGCCGCGACCTGCTGTCGTACGGCCCGCGCCTCACCTGCGTGTGCGGCGCCTGCGCCTGCCCCTACTGCAGGTGCGTGCACACACACACACCGCGATATAGACACACCACCACTGTCAACTTAAAATATTGTTTGTTTTCTGTTAACAGAGGGAAGCGACGGAAAAACGTCTGTCCGACCAAACAAGATTCTGGAATAGTCTGCTCTGATGACTGTCCGGACTGTACGGACTCAGAAAATGGTAGGGATAGTACACACTTATTAATCTTTGTTTGTAATTTATGTAAAATGTCCTTTACTAAATATATACTGTATATTCAGTAAAGGATATGCATCTTTTTCCCCACTTTATTTTGTTTACTTCGGCGTATATATTTGGCTGACTATTCTTCGTAGAGGTACATCTTTGTGTATTTTTGTAACCCATACGCATAAACTCAACATGTCGATAAAGTACTTTCTCCTCTACGTGGCCACCCACATCTTATATACTTATCCCACTCATAAAATCTTTGAAATCTCAAACCCACCATACCAGAGGGCAAGATACAGTTAGCTCATTCTGCAGGAATCCAGGGCAGTACGCGAGGCAATTAAGAAACCGTTGGCGGTAGTTAGATATAATAATTATGTCAACTGATAGACGAATGCCACCTCAGGCCACCACCACGTGTGACCACGGACTACTGCAAAACGTCGGGTTTCCAAAAATGTATAATCCTAAATATACACGATTAATTCGGTTAAAAGTTTCATTTAAAATCAAATAATTTTATTCAAAATAAGAGGTGGTCCTATTTTCCTTTTTTTTTCACACATTAGTTTAAATTGTAATGTATCGACTATCGGTTGTAAAGAATTACAGATCCGATACAATCGACTTACACGTGCGGAGTAAGTTAAACCTTTTCTATTTCTAGTATTAATATTATGGACATCACCGATTTTCAATATATCGTTTGTTTTTCAACAGGACCAAATGGCAGCGGTAGTAAAAAATCTGGAAGTTTCGATGCAGATGACCAAACATTTTATTGCAGGTATAATTTTTTTATTATTACGGAAGGTAGAAGATTAATCTACTTCAGTCGAAATATTTAGGATATTATTAAAAAGCCATAAATATTTATGCAAATATTTGATTTTTTATTTGTTGTGAGTTTTAACATGACTCGTGAAAATATATTATATTTTAAAAATAATGAAAATATGTTTTTTTATTATTTATTGATTTTTCTTCCAAAAAATATTTTTTATAATCTCCATGGTCGAAAAGTATATTTACTATATTTACCCTGTCTAGATGTCCAGAGCGCAGAGAAAAACCAAAAAGTTATTCAGTTAGCGGTACAGATTTCGGTACGTTGCTGTTTATGAAATATTTATTAATAATTAACTTTTTAAAAAAATCTATAATATTGATATAACGTTATTATTATTTTATATTAAAATGATGTTATCAGTGTCATTAATAACGCTAACGGTGCTATGTTGATAGCACCGTTAGCGTGACAGTGACATTCATATATCGGCAGATTGTAGATTTTTTTAGCTCCAATCAGTATCCCGCACACAGCACGATTGGCATAGCAAACGTGGGATCCTAGTGTTAAAACACTCCGTTCTTCATTAAGACATCTTCGTTTCCCGCTTTCTTTTCGAATTTTTGAGTGGGGGAACTAAATGTCGCGCTTTTATGCCTCGTTGCCGGAGCTAGGAAATAAAAATTTAAAATATTTCATCCCCTCGAGTGGAAATCGAACCCACAACCCTTTACAATCCACTTGTGGTACTGCACCACAACTGCCTCATGCATTATGGAGGCATAATTGATATTTTTTTTGTATATAAGTATAAAAACTGTTTTTCAGAAACAGAGCCATCAGTACCAGAACTAGTCGGCTTCATAAAGGAAACACTCAACAAAAATCCCCGGGATCGTATCACAATGCTTAAGATAGAGAAAGAGTTACACGCGCTTGTTAGTGATAGCGGGTAAGTGTTTGAAGGCAGTGTGTTCGAATACCGTTTTAAGTTTTTTTTTAGCTTCTTGTCACGCATACAGTTTGATCGACAAATAGTAACGCCCTGAAGTGAGCTGTAGATTTGAATTTAAGATGTGTCTTGCTTTTGATTATTTTTGTCCCGAGCACAAGTGAACAGTGCGGAAAAGTTCAGAATGCCTAAATTTAGGGCACGATTCCTCGAACGTACTATAGCAGGATAGGCGGAGAGACCCTATTGTCAAGACACTCAATTTTTATCTTTTATATATTTTTGAGAGATGGAGTTAAATTCTTACTACAGCAGTGAAAAGAAAATTACTTAATTAATTAATTAATAGTCATTTTTATTGTAGAGGATTTTGTGAAAAAATAGATAATGGAAGTAGTAGAACGTTAGTTTTTATTCTATTCCAGACGAACAACATTTTTTTTAGAATTGTATTCTTTATCAATATTGCCTACACATGGTAAGCTTGACCTGACACGGTAGTACCACCTGGAATCAGTAGGATACCCAACTCCTCACCAACTTCCATCCTCTTTAGGCTCATAGTAATAGTCTTAATGAACAATATGTTTACTTTTTGGAGATTTTCCAGTCGAATTTTGTCAGAAAGTTGAGTGACATGTATAGATGTATATGCGGGTTTGATTCCAGACGCTGCGTGGTTCGCTTCCCGGTGATGACATCGTACGGGCGCATGCTGGTGCACCGCTGCGCCGCGCTGTTCCACCTCGCACACCGCCTCGACCACCACGACCACGACGACCACCATCACCCACACCACAATGACCACCACCGGGCGCCTCGCGTGCTGGTGTCCAAGAGCGGTATGGCTACTAGTACTATCGTTTATTCATATGATATATCTGTATACGTGTGTATGTGTATAGTAGTCCCCGAACGGATGAACCGATTTTTATATAGTTTTTCTTGTTTGAAAGGTTAATTTAATCGAGAGTGTTTTAGTCATGATTCAAGAAAATACATTCAGCTCTGAAGATTATCAGCCCATTCTAGTTGTTTGTTTACTTAACTTTATGGAATAGGACAAGGCAAACGAGCGTTCGGATCACCTGATGGTAAGTGATTGCCGCCGCCCACGACCCCGTGCAGCACCAGAGGAGCTACAGGTGCGTTGCCGGCCGACAAGGTGGAGATAGACGCGCTTTTTGAAGGTATCCATGTCATATCGACCTGGAAACACTGCTGCGGGTAGGCCATTCCACAGTTCCGTGCTGGTAACAGGTCAAACAGTTCTCCAGAACACTCCCTATGATAAATGCGATAGATAACGCACAGCGAGGGGACGTCTCTACGCAAAGCCAAAGTATCAAGCCTTTCACAGATCATTGGGTCCCCAATGATTCGAATGGCTCTACATTGTATGCGATCAAATAGTTCAAGCTGATACTGGGGTGCACCAGCCCAGAGATGAGAACAGTACTCCGTATGAGGCCGAACCTGGGCCCTATATAGGGCCAAACGGTGTTTTGGCGTGAAGTACCGTCTCGCTCTGTTAATGACCCCCAGTTTCTTCGAGGCACACTTGGCCTTGCTTTCCATATGATCGCGATACTGGCAGTCACTCGAAACATTAAGGCCCAATGTACTGATACTGGGCGCGGCTGTAAGGGGAGTGTTTTGAAAGACTGGCGATACGATGAATGGGATTTTTTTAGTGGGTAACGTCTTAACTTGTGTCTTCAGGAGGTTGAACTGAACTAAGTTTCTTTCACCACATGAGGAGACATTTTTGAGGGATGGGATGTTCAGCGTTTTTCCGAGAAAGACTTGCTCGGCCGGAGTAAACAGCGTCCACTGTGCTATCATCTGCATAGCAATGAATGCTAGAATCCTCTAACATGTCATTGATATGCAGAAGAAACAGCGTAGGGGACAGCAGGCAGCCTTGGGGAACACCAGCGTTCACGGGCATATGTTTAGAGCAAAAATCGTCGACAGCGACCTTAATGCTGCGCCCAGTGAGAAAGCTGGTGATCCACTTACATAAATTCTCGGGAAGCCCATAGGATGGAAGTTTAGCCAGGAGCGCCTCATGCCACATTCGATCAAAGGCCTTCGCCATGCCCAAACTAATTGCCAGGCCCTCTCCCTTGCTTTCAATAGCCGCAGCCCAGCGGTGGGTAAGGTAAACCAGAAGATCACCGGTTGAGGGACCATGGCGGAAGCCATATTGTCGGTCATTAATCAATCGGTGATCCTCTAGATAAACCAAGAGCTGGCTATTGATAATGCTCTCCATGACTTTTGAGAGCAGGGAGGTGATAGCAATAGGCCTGTAGTTAGATGGATCGGAACCATCGCCTTTCTTTGGGATCGGGTGGATAAGAGCGCTCTTCCATGAGTCTGGGACAACGCCGACTGAGTAAGAGTGCCGAAACAAACGCGTTAGCACCGGTGTCAGCTCAGGAGCACAAGAACGGAGCACTAAAGGAAAGATGCCATCTGGCCCGCTCGACTTGTGGATGTCCAAAGAGGACAGAGCTCGCCTAACAGCCGTTTGGTTAAACTTAACCTCAGGCATTGAGCTCTGGCACCGCGGGATGGTCGGCGGCGTTGTTCCTTGGTCATCCAAAGTCGAGCTTGAGGCAAAAAGAGCGCATCGGCTTTCTCTTTTGCCGTGTGGACCAAGATGTCAATTCCTGTGCGTAATAGCGGAAGCGAAGGCTGGCTAAAGTTGCCAAGTGCCGCCTTTGAAAGCGCCCAGAACTGATGAGTTCCGGACGGGTAGCTCTCAAGATTCTCGTCAATTTTGGCGATATGCTCGGATCTTGCTCTGGCAATTTGCCGCTTAAAGAACCTAGAGGCTCGGTTATACTTTCTTTTTGAGTTTTTCACCTCCGGATCCTTAGTAACCAGTGCCTCAGCCCAGATTTGATATGCTTCGCGTTTGCTAGAGGCANACGTCGGCAACAGCAGCGGCACAGGTACTAGGATCATCAGAAGAGAAGCAAACCGGCCCCCAGAGATAAGATGAGTAAAATGTACGCATCCCATCATGTACTTGTAGTGCCAGACGACGAGTTGCGGGTGCTCTGCAGCTGCCGCGCTTAATAGGCACGACACTCCGTACCAGGCAGTGGTCAGAAGACCCCAAAGGCGCATCGACGACAACCTGGTACTATTCCGAATGTGAAGTCAGCAGAAGGTCCAATAAAGAGGCATTGTGGTTGTCCACGTCCGGGAGTCGCGTAGGCAACTCAACCAATTGGGACAATCCGTTCGCCATAGCAAGGTCAAATGCAGCCCTCCCGGCGTGGTCGGTAGTGCGTGATCCAAGCCAACTGGCATTGTGCGCATTAAAATGGCCAAGTATCACGACCTCAGCGGAGGGGATCTGTGAGAGCATATTGTCGATAGCCGATTG
The DNA here is from genome assembly GCA_013403705.1 of Heliconius hermathena. Lineage (NCBI taxonomy): Eukaryota > Metazoa > Arthropoda > Insecta > Lepidoptera > Nymphalidae > Heliconius > Heliconius hermathena. The sequence goes on from JAAIXJ010000172.1 coordinate 457,540, forward strand.
AATGTGCTCCATGAGCCTATTCGTTTCTGCATTACCACTGTGGGACCTGTAAATGCATGCGTAGACTCGGGCACGATCGTCCGAGTCAACACGGAGCCAGATAGTAGACTGGTCCCGACCTTCAAAATGGGCAAGACAACGGAAATTTAGGTCCTCCCTTACGAACACAGCGACCCCGGCATGAGGCATAAAGTTATGTTCTATTTTGTAGCCGGGATATTGGAGATAGGCTGCATCGCTCGGTCGGGCAATTTGAGTCTCCGTCTGGAATAGCAAGGCCAGCCGTGCCGTCTCGAGATGGTGGTGGACGGCATTTAGGTTGGGATGTAGACCCCTGATATTGCAAAAGTCCACATTGAGCGTGGAAGGGGTTGCCGTGGAGCGTACGTCTCGTTTGCCCTGTCTATAGCGCGGAACTGTGCCCTCCCCAGAGCTATCATATTCCAGGGAGGGGTGGGGGTTGGGCTCCGGAGCCCGGCAGTACCTGATGCGAAACGCAGTGGCATAAAGTCACTTCTTAACGCCGGTTTTAAAAGCCGGAGGTAGTAAAGATCCGGTCGAGTCTGCCCATGCGTGTTGCCATTGCTGGCGACGTGACTCTACCACATCTACTTTAGTCGCCTCTTACGACACCACCAGTACATTGTTTGTTTAAATATTTAATTTTTTGGTTTCGAGGGTTTTGTATTATCACTTATTTTTATATAATCAGGTACAAGTGGCGGTCGCATCCCCTGCACGAGTTTTCGCGAGTGGTGCACGACGGTGTTCCCGCAGTCGCCGCCGCGGGAAAGACACGATCGCGTCGATAATAACGAGGAAAACGTGTTGGCAAAGTGAGTGTTGTTATGACTGATCTGACTGATAGTTAGTTGTAAGTTCGATCCGTAAGAGCTATTCAATAAAGTATAGATATATGTATATTTTTTTAAAAAGAGACCTATTTAACAACAAAACACGATGTATGTTTGTGTGTTTTGGCAGGTCGATCCTGAAGCGCAGCTCGGCGGGGCGCGCGCAGCCCGCCGCCGCCGCCGGCCGTAGCAAGTCGCTGGAGCAGCGCGAGCGCGACTACGAGCGAGTGAGGCGACGGATATTTAGTACTGTAAGACTTGCCATCTTTTGTGTGCACGGGGCGGGCAGGAGAGTCCAGTCGTGGCGCAGAGACACAAGGTTGCGGGTTCGATTCACATTCGAAGAAATTAAATATTTAACACACGGTGTCTCAGAATTTACATTCTCTCTGCCTGCTATGTGCAGAATACAACATGAAGCTAAATAAACAATACGGAACACTGCCCTGATGTACTTAACCACTGAACATACACACTATATAAATGTGTATATACAGATTAGTACCACATAATCAAAATTAATTTTATATGTTTTTTTTATTTACCAATCATATATATTTAATATAATAATAATTTTTGGTTACTTTTCTAGGACAACTGTACACAAGACGAATCGCAGTGGCCGTGGCTGTCCGGTCCCGTTAAACTGCTCACGCCTGAAACTGGACGGAATAAATTACTAAAGGTACGATAAGACAGATATTTTTTTTTATTTTTGCATATATTTATATAATAAATAAATGAAATATTATTCAACCAATGTATGCAGATCGATAAATTGAACTAAAAGGTTTATGTTTTTTTTTATTTCAAAATGTTATTTTGGATTACGTTTTATTTATTTTTACTAAATCAAAGCTTACAGCTGAGAGAAAATCAAAACATTTATATATTTGATAAATATCTCTCTTTTATTATTTACCTTACTAAACGACACCAGCACATTTAGTACTGTGTTTTTACAGGTTCAATCCCTAGAAAGTCGCAACGTAACCGGGGTTTCCCCTTCGGCACGAGGTCCCGTCTCTAAAAGCCATAGTTTTGGAGGGTACTCGGGGGAACCCCCGCCACAACGTTTATTGAGTAGACAAGGTTAGTTAGCTATGGGTGTTGAATTTTTATATGTATATAAATTTTATGGCCTAAGATCCCATTGCATGAATCTGCAGATATCTGTTTTTTTTTTTTAATTAAACTTATTTTTAAGAATGTTACATGATAGTAGAATAGATTACACCAGGGTTACCTAGAAAAATCGTGTATGTCATAATCACCTTTAATTAAATATATGGTGATTAGTTTTCGTTGAAAAATTGCAATCATATGTTTTTTATGTGAATCCAACATTATTTGAAAGAAAATCGCATAAGGAATTTTAAAAAAATGATTGCCACCAACCCCAGGCTGGCGTTGTTTAAACAGGTCACTCAATATAGATAATTTGCACTCATGTGTTTGTGCGCAGGTGACCTGGCGTCCAGCAGCTGGCGCCTGTCGCGGCTGTCGCCCTCCAGCTCCGGGTACAAGACCCTCAGCTTGAGAAGCACCGACTCTGTCACACCTTCACCTACCGGTATATATACATATATCCATATTACAATTTACGGTATTTTTTTATTTTTTCAATAAAATATAATATCATTATAAGCTTCTCCTTATTATTATTTATATTTGTAATGTGATCGCTGTATAGTATTATAATGGTCAGTAGTGGTAGTAATCTACATACATGATACAAAATGAGTGTCAAAATACTTTATTTCTTATAGATGTAGAGGTTACAAACGATTTTCAAAATTATAAACCTGTTAATACATTTTAGCGCGAAGAATGCAAGAGAGATCTGAAAGGCTGTTGTCGGAGGCCCAAGGAGGCTTTAGACCTGGAAGAGGGAGTATGGATCAGATCTTTTCCCTTCGCATGATCACGGAAAAATTTTTGGCCGTTAACCAAAAAAGTTGTCTGTGCTTTTGTGGACTTGGAAAAGGCGTTTGACAGAGTTGTAAGAGCGAAATTATGGGAGATGGATGGAACAAGTGAATGAAGTGGTATACTTGGGAAGTATGTTCAGTAGCGATGGAAGATACGAGATGGATGTGGAGAGGCGTATTGCTGCCGGTAACAGGGCTAACGGAGCCTTAGCTGCATTGATGAGATGGCGAAACGTCAGCACAGCTGCGCGTTTGGCCGTACATAATGCAGTTTTGGTACCGACTTTGTTATACGGCAGCGAAACGTAGGTATTACAGAAGAAGAATGAATGGTTTGGGCACGTCGAACGAATGAGTGATGAAAGAATGCCAAAAAAGATTTATGATGGAAAAGTGAGTGGTAAGAGAGGTAGGGGGAGACCTCGGTTGACCTTCGAAAACACGGTATCAAAGATACTGGAGGAAGGTCACGTGAAAAGCATGAGGATCCCCCGGAGGGCATGTATGAAGAGGTTGATGACAATGGACGAGGCGAAAGAGCTTGTAGAGACCGTAGTGTTTGGCGCTCCGTTATCTCTGACTACCCCGCTAGGGATAAAGCGTGAAGCTAAGTTAAGTTAATACAATACTCATTTTTTTCTGCTGAAAATTTGCTATATTATAAAAGGTAATTTATTGTGTAGGGAACTATTATTTAATTTTTTATTATTAATTTAAATTTACAGTTTGTTTAATATCATTTATATATTTTTTTATTACTTATATACTTTTTTATTACTTATTTTTAGTATCATTTATATATTTCAATATAGTAATTTATTTATAATTTATATATAATACATACATAGAATCATACATACATTTAATAGGATTTATATATTTTATAGTAAGTATTGGTATTTAGTATATTTATACGAAAGCGCTCGCTGCCGTCGACCGAACCGCTAAAGAGGTTTCGTTTTCACGTCTACCTCTTTGTCGACGGCAGATAATAATTCTAACAGTCGATGCTTGCCACTCGATGCGTTTTATATACGTTCCATTGTTTTCTTTATTCATTTTATTCAAATCAGTATTTATCGTGTTCTGTTTTATATATATGTTTGTGGTTGACTTTTGTATAAACTGTGTCGTGATTTACTATTTGTGTTCAAACTATATGTACTTTAAAGTGGTGTTGAATATACTCAGTGTAAACCGTGAGTAGACTTTTTATTCACCTCCATCAACACTACGTTCTTTTTTATACAAAAAAGGTGGCGCGAGTCCAGAGCCAGTAGGTGCGGGTTCGGTGCCGGGCGCGGAGGGCGCCACGTTCCTGTGGGCAGTCACGGACATGTCCGCCGTGCCACCCGGCGCGCTCGTCATACACCCGCAGGTATACAATTTCATAGACACTACTTACTATTAGGTCCTTGAATAAGTTATCGCTGTTTTTTTTGTTTAAAATTAATTTAAAATATAATGCTTACAATGACATTACTCAAAGTATTGTCCATCGTTAGAG
>JAAIXJ010000165.1:0-94467 GCA_013403705.1 Heliconius hermathena
TTAATTAATTTTATTAAAAGTTAATATTCACTACAGTCTAATACAGTGTGAACCTTTTCTTTACTTCACTCAATTTTGTATTTTCCATAAAATTTTGTAATTGAATAGCATTATTTCACGAAAACGAGGCCAGCGCAGCAGACCAAGACAGTGAACGTGACGTTGTAGGTTCCAGTCTTACTTGAAAAAAAATTATCTCTTTCTGATCACAAAGCACAGCGATAAGTTCCGTCTCGAAAATTGAGTAGAGCCTGGGGAATGGAGTATCTAAGCATTAGGTTCCCTCTGATACCCTAATTCTTACCCTGACACAAGCGTAATATACGCATAAAGCCAAAAGCAATCCCAAAAAAAAATATCGCTTGAATTTTAACGTCCATAATGATATTCCTTAATTAGGTATTATAAATAGACTTAAAGCTCTAGACAACGCCCAACAATGGTAGAGTCGTTTAAATGCAAACTTGGGAAGGTAATTTCGCTAACAATGACGTATTTTGTTCCAGTCGTAAAAGCGTCAGGACTTATAAACTTTGGCCCGTCCCTGTCCCCTTGACAAAAGTTACTCACTTTATTTCTACATCTCGAATGCTGATTAAATCTTAACTTTATGTCAGGTTTCTCAGCGAAGTACACGTTTGGCTAGCGCTGTTTCGTGTTTTTGATGAATATTTTCGAATTATTTTTTTACGAATAAAGCAGAATCACGCTTTTACCGCATAACAGAGTAGGCAGAGGATTCCTAGTGATACGACACTGCGTTTCTCACACATCGCCTGCTTTTACACACTCATACTTTATCCCGTATGTTACAAGTTGTCTTGTTAGCAGATTGAATGAAAGTAATTTGTTCCTCCAAGTTGAAATCGAACCGCTTACAGTATACCTCTGCACCATTACGGGCTCACAACTCATAAAACTATTCCTCTAATTTTTTTTATTCCACATGGGATGCATCCCACATGTAACAGGGTAGGCAAAGATAGCCTAGTAAGTAAGTAAGACTTAAACCTTAAGTTTGTCACGACACCAGAGCGAAGAAATAAAAATATTAAATATTTAATCTCCTCGAGTACGAATCAAACCCACAACCTGTCGCGTTTACAGTCACACGCTTGTGCCACTGCGCCACGACTGGCCTCATATAACTTAAAACTACTAATTAAATCCACGTAACAGATAATTACATAATAATTAACCTATATACGATAAACGGCAATAACATTCTGGTCAATCGATTAGAACGCTCCCGTGCAGAGGCATCGGCATGAAGACTATGGCACTTCGGATATGTCAGAGCCGCTCGGTTATATTGAACGGTGGAATGCTGGGTTTAATTATATTTGTGTAAATTGTGATATTTAATTTTATAGTAGTAGGCAAAGAGAATGTAGTGTAAGGACACTCTGTTTTCTGCGTGGCTTAGTTAATACAAATTATGGAATAATCTACTGCCTGTCTATATTTTTTTGAAGCCGTCGTGGTGCAGAGACACAGTGTGTGACTGTAAACATGATTGTTGTGGGTTTGATAACTACACAAAGGGATGAATTATTTTCGTTTCCATTTCCTCTGGTAATTAAACAAGCCGCGGCGTTGAGTGCGGCTATTCAACTAAATACAGGATACTACCTTTTGGGGTTTTCCTTGAGCACTATAATTTTGTAGCTTTCAAGTGAAGAAAAGTGTAGTTTTGTCGTGTTTACAAGGATATTTATCTTCAAGGTTGGTAACGCATCCATGCTTATCTAAAGTTGGTGATGTCCAATGTCCATGGTCCGGTATATCCATTTAACATCACATCATCTTCATTATTATCAGCCTGTCTTTATCCGCTGCTGGACATAGGCCTCTCCAATGGCATATCACTGAGGTCGAGCAAGACTTTTCGCTCTAATTTGAAACTCAACCACCCCAGAATAAAATAATTAGAAATAGGCTATTTTTTACATGTATCATAATTCTACCCTAGCAGGTTAAATTTTTATTACGTCTCATAAAAAAGAATTTTACTTTTCTTAATATTGAACAAAACTTTAAAATGTAAAAAAATAACAGGGTATTATAATTATAGGATAATAATCGAAGTCCATTATCAACACCATTCTACACGGCTGAGATAGTTTCATGCTTGCTGTGAAACTACAGTTTCCTTTCTCCATGTATCCACCGCTGGAAGCTGGATGGATGACTTTTTTATTTCAACTTCTCAGCTGTCAAAGTGCTTTTTTCACAAGTCACGCGACTATAACATTTTACTGCGAGCTCTTACTAATGTTTAGTTACGATAAGAAATGTATTTTCATTATTCATCGATTGAAATATGTGTGTATAAGTAAGTGCTGTTGAGATATAACTTAACAGCCCCAGACTGTAAACGCCATGGTTGTGGTTTCGATTCTCACTAGGGAGAGTGTTGTTTTTTTTTTCATTTCTTTAAGCGCGGCGTTAAATTCCGACACAAGCATACAATGTCTGAAAAGTGGGATGCGGAGTTTCACAAGGTTAGGTTTCCACTGCCAATGTTGCCTAACTCTTTGCTCTTTTAAATTATAAAGTTTATCAGATCGAGTTTCTGTCTAGTAACAAGGGTAGCCACAACTAGCTCTTCAGAGTTACACATGAGTTGGGTTTTACGATCGGCGACAGTGATAAGAATTATTAATTTTATATATGAGTACGTAGAATATGTCAGCGTGGTGATGTGTCCGTCACATTCAGTGTTCACTAACGATTTATTTCAGCAATTCTAGGACTTTTCACCCGACTGTGCGACGCAACAGAGGATAATGTGTTTGTCACTTTATGTATGTACGTAAATCATCATCATCGTTATAAACGAACATTATATATATACGTCAATCGTTTTGTTTTAGCGTTGCGAATATCAATAAAGACAATTCATAAAAGGATTTTCACGATTTTTCCATATCAAAGCACAACAAGAGTCTTAATTAAAACTCTTAGACTGTATTTATCGTGGATATTTCGATTTATGCTTTTGGAAACTCTATATTTTGTGTATCTCGAACACTTTACAATAATCCTTGTTGACGTACTAATGTGGCATTGGTTACTTTGTTGGCATAATTATTATATTAATATACCGCGTGCCACTCAAAATTCTTGCAAAAAGAGCCACTAGTGCCAGTTCTACAGGAAACTACAAACAGCTCTGAAGGCAATTCTGCTGAGACTAAATTGCTATTAAAATTTTAATAATATATATAAAAATATACTTTCACTTTCATGTTTTTTTCCACATTCATACCAACACTTGCCATGTAAATAAAGGTGCGAGTTTTTGCGAACATTTACAACTTACCGGGTAGGTCACATCATAAGCGCTGTAACCGAAAAAAGGACTAAAAGACCGCCGGTACTTTAACTTCTCTAAAGTGAAAGACTCCACCAAATCATTAGGCAAGTGAACTGAGATTTTTTCTTAAATTCCAAATTTGAAGTGAAACATGTGAAGAATATTCTAATATTTATTTTTATATAGGATGGAAGTATCAGCGCTCCTTTTATGGGAACAGCATATAGTTATAGTTATGAAATGAGTGGTTTTATATTACAACAATAATTTTATTTTTTATTTTGTTTGAAAAATTTACCTTTTCATTTTTGGGGTTTTTTTTTAATTGTATTAAACTTTTATAGAGTAGTTTCATTTAAAGTGGTGCTGACACTTTCACCCGTATTTACAAGATTTTTATAAAAATTATGACGTAACCGGATTTGAAAATGACGTATCCTTGTACTTCAATAGAAATGAAAACTTATATTGGCTTACTTTATTTTCATTTCGAGTTGAGAAACAAAATGGCCAAGTACGAGTCGGACCGTTTCATTGAGGGTTCGGTACCAATTTCAAGATTGTATCAGAAGTACACCTTATAAAAGATTACAAACTTAAGTTTACAGCCGTATGCACTCATTTTGTGTGAATTGAAATACGTGTCTGTAATATTTTTTTTTTTCTACAAAATATGCATAAATTTTTACTGTTTTGATTTTTTTTCTGTATTTGTATTGTTTAAACTAAACTAAACTAAACTAGTTTCACGCTTTATCCCTAGCGGGGTAGTCAGAGAGAACGGAGCCCCAAACGCTACGGTCTCTACATTAAACTGTCTACTTTGTTTCAAATTTCATAACTGTAGGTTTACGGGAAGTACTCTATAAATTTTGATAACGAGTTAAATTACATACAAAATTAAGCATAAACGATACATTAATATTTTTAACATTTTTTAAATGTAATGTGTTATTCTAAACTTAGAAAAAAAAAATTGAGAAAACTTAATACGTATTTTTTTTTCTTAATAAGATATATTAATACTTGTAACTTTTGATTGGGTTGACTTAAGAGCTAGATTTTTTCTGTTCTCCAAGAAAGTTTAGTGTTCCTCCACGCTATCTTGACATAAACATCCTTGACAGACGGAGAGATATACAACAAAATGATTATATAACGGTTCCTTTTTTTTGGCTTCAAGTACAAAAATAATTCATCTCCCAAACACACGCAATAGTTATATGGTCAAATTTTAGAAAATTTGTGGATAATAGTCAAAGCATGTTAATCTCGAATCAAATCACGTAAAAATTTGAGCTTAAAATTTTCATTAAAAAACGCAGTTTTTAAACATTTTACCTAATGTGATGATTAAAATTTGATTTGTTTAGCCTCACGCTGTACTACGCGTCTATATGTATTATCTTCTTCTTCCTGGCAATTATCCCGGCTATTTGCCAGGGTCTGCCTTCCTGCTCAATCTCCTCCACTTTGCACGGTCTTTAGCGTCCTGGGTGGTTAGACCATTGGCTCTCATATCCTGCATCACGACATCCAACCAGCGCTTCCTTGGGCGTCCGAGAGGTCTCACTCCAGGCACTGACATAGCATAGCGTCTATATGTATTATATAATATCAAAATTTGGGATGATAATAATATGAAAAAGACCGGTTAAATAATACAGAACATATTTGTTGATAAATCACAGCGTTGAGTTACTTTATCATCTCTCAGTATCTTCAGACGTGTAGAAAGTATATAAAGAGTCTTACCACTAGGTTCTCCATGCCTACCCTATATACAGAAGGCATATTATAAAACCCAAATATTATCACCAAGTGAAATCGAACTCACTATCCGTTTAAACTGGATTACTATAATATTAAAATGACTATTTCTCTATAAACTCTATACAGTAATACTACGCTTCAATTGTTAGTAGTTAATTATTCAAAATGACAATTAATTAGATAAGCCAGTTAAGGACAGTGATGGGGTAATTATTATGCTAATAGGAATTGTAACTTCTATGACATGATGTTGACTATGATAGAATATTACAATATTCTATTCAAACGGAGACTTAATTCTGGAATGATTGGACACTATACTACGTTAAGATTAGTTCTTTTAACTATACAATAAAAAAATCAAGTTTAAACATAAAAGAAGGAATCGAATTGAGAACTTCTTTTGGTTTGTTCCAAAAATATATATATTGATGTACTAGAATAAAATAAATAAATCAGATTCACGCTGTATCCCGTACACAGCAGGTTAGGCAGAGGGAATCTAATGTTAAAATACTCCGTTACCCACTTTCCCCACTTTTATAGCGTTTTGAGTCGCGGAATTCAACGCAATGCTTTGTCTCGACGCCAGAACGAAGAAATGACGATGTGAAATTTAGAAATGAAATTTAAATAAATATTTCATTTCCCCAAGTGAGGATTGAACCCACAACTAGTCACGTTTACAGTCACGCACTTGTGCCCCTGCGCCACCACTGGTACTAAAGAATAAGTAAATTTAACTTAAAAGCCAACCGTGACAACCCGTCCTTTACAATTACATAATTTAATTCGTAAATATGCAAATCGCGCTCCCTTTATGATGACCTCACGCAAAATCTGCTTTTTAGCGTCCACCCTAAGCTGTGGATAAATGTTATTTTTTTATTTTTGCGCCACAAAATCTGTGAAGTCCATTGTTTTAATTAAAACGCCGAATTACTTCATTTTGCTTTATATTTTTCAACATTTTTTTATAAGTAGCTATGTAATTATGTTATAAAATCTAAGAAAGATGGATTTTTGAATTTGAATCACTTGTAATAATTGTAACATCCGGAAACTTGGCAGTTATACATAGCTTAGATGGCATCATAATAATATTATAGTATCATCATGGAGCCAGGAACAATGTAGTGGAACTCTTCAGGAGTTACTAATAAACCACTCAATTTTAAGAAAACGAAAACAATTTAAATACTCTTATCCTCTGTGAGGAAATCGAACCCACAACTATCATAAAGCTCTTCCTTTACTTAGTGATTGACAGAAAAGAAACTAGTATCTATAACCTATCTAACGTTACAGAATGCAAAAAAACATTAAATACGATTTCATGATTTTTTTAAGGAAACGTGCAAAAAAAACTATTTTACGCCGTAAAGTCACACAAAGTTGCTGTCGACGACTAGTTTGATATAAAACTCAAAATCAGCAAGGCAAAATCCTTTTTAACAACGTATAGGCCCGATGACTGTTATCCTTTTCTACAATACACGAACTAATCTGTATTTTTCATATAACAAACATAATCGGATTGTTGTAGGGTATCTAACGCTAAAAACGTTAAGAAAAAAGAATATTCAAATATATTTTGTACATTGTTTATTATTTCTATGTACGTGTATGAATTCAAAGGTAACGGTCGTGGGTTCAATCCCAACTTGGAGAAATGATTATATTTAAATTATTTACATTTCCCCGCCCTTGTAGGAAAAAGGCAGGGTTAAACTCCGCACGCAAAGTGTTAAAACTAGGTTACTGGGGCCTGCCCAGCCACACACAGCCAGCGAGACACAAAATGAAGCAAAAAAATTAAAAAGATACACAACACAACTTTTACCATAATTATGAAAAATCACATTTTTACATAAACTTGATTGTTCAAAAATTGAAATTTCCAAAGAAATATTAAGATGAAAAGTATAAAAATTTCCAGAATAAATTCGCAATCGTTTCCATTTCCGTTCAGACCGTCGACAAAATCCGCCGAGGCCGGGGACTTTAATTACTTTTTATTTGGCACCGTACAAAAATATTAGAGTATTTTGACACTTCTTTAAGCAATTTAATTGTTAAATTTTTAGCTTTTTCGCATTTAGTAGGGCAGGCAGAGTTAGTGCTTAGATAATTCGTTCTCCATTTTTTGCTATCTTACAAATATCGTGTGATGGATAATGGAACTCAACGTTGCATTATGTCCCCAACATAATAGTACCCTATTATGTTAAGGAAATAGGGGAGAAAGAGGAAAGAGGTATAGAAAGAATCTGGGAATTTAGTGTTAAAATACTCTGTTCCTATTAAGCTACTCGTTACCAGAAGAAGTGAAAATATTAAATATTTTATTCCCCCGAGTGGCAATCGAAGCCCCAATCGTTCTTTACAGTCGCACATATGTACTTCTGCGCCACAACAGCCCTATTATAATGTTTTATATATGAGATATGAACGGCCATATTTTATAATGATTGAAAATATTCCTTTGAACATAAATTATTTAATGAATACGTTCAAACAATGCGCGATAGAACCCACTTGCCAGCATTACATTGTCAAGTCTAGAGTGTAAACAAACTAGTGAATTAAATTCGTCGGATAATTTCATCTGAATTTGGTAATGTAATTCTATATGCTTTTATATTTAAGTATTATATAGTATGTATAGTAATTTCTTTGGGGCCAGTTGCGCGACAGGTTTTTACTGTAGTGTATGTATGTATACTCCTGTATATATCTTTCGTATTTAAGTACGGTAATAAAGGATTATTCACGAAGAGCAATCTTTCTTTAGACGTCTCAAAAGCGCAACCTTTACTTTTTTCCCACTCGAAATGAACGATTTAATATTTTTATATTCCTATAAGAAAAAATAATTATTGTAATTTCTTATAACTGTATTAAAAATTTCGCACTTTAATAACTTGTCTTTGTAAAATAACCATAAAATCTGTAGGTGTCACTATATCCTGCATATATCAATGTTAGAACGAACTAAGATTTAAGAATCTTTTACCCAATTTTCCAGATATTACATGTTAAATGTCATAGTTCAATGGTATAAGGAATAACATTAACATGCTCAAAATGAGGTTCAAATATTTAGAGGATTCTGCTAGAAACTTGTTTAATTTATTTATTATTTTTATTTTTTCAGCTTCACGCTGTATCTCGCATACAGCAGGGTAGGCAGAGGGAACCTAGTGTTAAAAGACTTAATAAAGCATTGCGTGTTGAGTGGCGGAACTCTACGCCGCTTTGCCTAAACACCAGAGCGAAGAAATTAAAATATAAATGTAAATAAATATTTCATTTCCTCGAGCGGGGATCGAACCCACAACCAGTCGATTTTACAGTCACACGTTTGTGCCCCTGCGCCACGACTAGCCTCAAATTATTATTACTATTTAATTTATTAATTTATTTATTTAACGAGGCGCTTTGTTATGTTACCAGAGCAAGAAACTGAAAAAAACATTCACAGAACAAAAACAGAATTACGTTTACTGTGCCGCTTTCGTCATAATTATGATGTATTTCTTTATAAATGTATATATTTATAACACCTGAATCACCGTGGATTAACAACAATAATATATATCTTGCTAAGCCCTCTTACCTCTTAAGACGGCCTAAGCAAATACACTATCTCCCTTCCAAGTCAGAGAGAACGTTTATTGCACAAATTAATTATATAGAAAACTTAATTAAAGATATGTTAATTACTATTTTCCCTTGAAATTATTAAAAAATCGTAAATTGAATAATTTTATAAAAAAAAAAAATGATGTCAACATAACATAATTAGTAAATTTTTTCATTTTCATAATTTAATACAATAAATCTTTATTTATACTGTCTATTCTATATTATTTTAACTAAATGGAACTAAAAACTATTTTGCTATTAGATTATCCATAATCGATACGATGTCACCTACCGTACCTGAGAGTCACAGTCAATTCGGTATCTTAGAATGTGGTATGCGCCAGATATTTCCATTCGGTAACGGAAGCGAAGCCGCGGATAAACGCTAGCTACGTATGAAAGTTGCCTACAAATATTATACAATCATATGTACAGTCCACGAGCTCTAAGCCGAACTTTGCATTTGTGTGAGTGTTCAATATGTAATCTACGCTTTGCTTCGCCTGAACCACATTATAGTACTGCTTTTTTACAACCGATATGAAATATGCCAGTTCGATAACAGAGGTCCTCTTGTACTAATAGGAGCGTCATATATTTATTTCTCTTACTTTTGTGTCGATTTATTAAAAGTTAAGGATAAAGATGGCACTATCACTGTACAAGAATGATAAAATGTAAGTAACTAAGCAACAACATAAAAAAAATATTGAGTTCCGCCACTCAACACGCAGTGGCCTGAGAATCTTGCGGAAAGCGGAATATCAACGGAGTGAGTTAACACTAAGTTTCCAAGTTTTCCCTGCCTACCCTGCTATGTGAGGGATACAGCGTGAAGCAGTAAGCGTTTCCGCTTCTATGGCTAGGACTGCTGTTGGCGACACTAAACCTTTCCAAATTACAGTAGGGGTTCACCACGGCTCGGCTCTTAATCCGTTCTTATTCAATGTGGTGCTCGATACTGTCTCGGCTCACATCCAAGACCAGCCTCCATGGCTGATGATGTATGCCGATGACATAGCACTCATTGACGAGAACCGACTGTTGAACGGCGGTCTTAAACTAAATGTGTCGAAGACCGAGTACATGGCCTGCGGGAACCCGGACACGAGTACTATCCGTATAGGTCCTGAACCAGCCGTTAAGTCAGAAAAGTTCAGGTACCTTTGATCCGTTATGCACGAGTCTGGAGGCATCGATCATGATGTCTATAGCTGGATAAGCGCTGCTTGGTCCAAATGGCGGGAGGTCACTGGTGTGGTCTGCGATCGCAGGATACCACCCAAACTCAAGGGTCTGATATACAAGAGCATCATCCGACCGGTTCTTTTATACGGCAGCGAATGTTGGCCAGCACTATCTCGGCACACTCAGGAGCTTCACGTCACGGAAATGAAGATGCTGAGGTGGATGTGCGGCGTAACGCGGTCTGACCGCATACGCAACACATTCATTCGAGGTAGTCTTGGAGTCCGTGACGTAGCGGATAAGCTCCAAGAGCGTCGCCTGAGATGGTTTGGTCACGTTACGCGCCGGCCTAAGAACTATGTCGGATGCAAGTGCCTTGCTATGTCAGTCCCTGGAGTGAGACCTCTCGGACGCCCAAAGAAGCGCTGGTTGGATGTCGTGATGCAGGACATGAGAGCCAATGGTCTAACCACCGAGGACGCTAAAGACCGTGCAAAGTGGAGTAGGTTGAGTAGGAAGGCAGACCATGGAAATAGCCGGGATTAATGCCAGGAAGAAGAAGAAGAAGCGTGAAGCAGTAAAAAAATAAAATAAAATATACATAAATCTAGTCAAACTTACATTTTTGTACGATATAAAGGGGGTTCAATATTTTTCAATGTATTGTTTTTATATTTTACTGTTGCTGGGAGATTTGAATGGCGTCCTTTGTTAAAACAAAGTTAGACAGACTCGAATAGAAAAAACTGTAACTATAACCGTATTGAAGTTAAGGGCACCAGTAGTCTTTTTTGTGTTATAAATAGAGAGGATCTTCTATATAGAAATATCACAATGTAGGTACGTAGTGGTGCAGCGGTGTAGCGTCTGACCGTTAACGTGACTTTTGTGGGTGCGATTTCCACTCGGGGCAATTAATTGTTTTCATTTCCTCATACGCAAGTTTTGTAAACAAACGAATGAAGATAATAAGTAGCGACTTAGTTACTGGCTTAGTGACCCCATAAGGCGAAATGTTGGTGATATACAGAGAACATCGCTCCTAGATAAAAGAGCACGAAGCGAAAAAATATACTTCTGAACATTTATAGTCAATTTAGCTGTCTATTCTGTTCTAAGCTATTAGAAGTATTTGAAATTATATACTCAATATAAGAATATAATCATTCAAGTACTAATAAAATTTACTTAAATAACACTTCAAAGAGAATTAAGTTAAAATAAGTTTTTTCAGCCCGTCTAAAGACACCTCAAAAGGAAGCTGACATACGGACATTTAGTATAAAATTATAAATTTAGAATAAATAAATTAAAAAAAAATGTTTTTAAGATTCGTTCGTAGCGTTGTGGGTCGATCTCGACTGAGAAAATCAATTTTATATATATTAGCAGCATTAGGTTAGCTTGTTATTAAAATATTTTCGAATTTTGTGAGAAATAATATCATTTCTTTACAGATTTTTTTATGTTCTAATTTTTTTAAATCTTATTCCATACATTTAGAAAAAAAATACTTTTTCAGAACACATGTAGACTTCTGACAGGCAGCGGAAACCAAACCTTAAGACTCTTTGTTCTCCACTTTCTTCAACGCCGCACTTATCCTCGCTACCGAGAGGGAGCGAGAAAATTAAAACATTCAATATTTAATTACCACAATTGGGAATCGAACATACAACCTGTTATGCTTACAGTCGCACGTCATGCTAAATTACACAAAAAAAGGACTTTTCTCAAAATCATCAAAGATTTAAAAAAAAAATCAGTTAGTAGAATGAGACAGTGTGTCCACAAGGCGGTGGGTTTTACTCGAAACCAGCGAGTGCTTGATCCCCGGCTCTCTTTTTTAATTAATACTACTTCGAACACTACCAAAAGAATGCTCTCCTCATTAAAACTTTTAATGGCATTTGACTTCAGAATGGAAACAAATTTTAGTTACGTTAGCTCTTAGTTTTTTGACTTATAAAGAAATAGTCCTGAATTCGAAACTTTGTTCAAGTAAATTTATGATTTTATAGCAAAAATTGAGTTATAATGACAGATTAAGAGTTATTGATGATGTGATGTTATACGTTTTAATAAGCTTACGTCTCTAAAGGTTAATTTCAAATATATTTTCAAATATATGTTTGAAATAACATTATATATCTAACTACTGCAGCGTTGAGCTCCGCCACTCAACACGCAATGCCTCCAGTATACAGCAGAAAGTGGGGAACGGAGTGTCTTAACACTAGGTTTCCTCTGCCTACCCTGCTGTGTGCGGGATACAGCGTGAAGCTGATTTAATTTAATTTTAATTTGATTTACCTAACTAAGAAAAGATTAACTATTGTAGAATGAAAGAATTTGACTACTTTTACTACTACTGCTGTTACTATAAAGACATAGACAAATAAATCCTACTGAGAATTAAACCTGCATGAAGCGCCGAAGTCGTAATTGTAATAAAACAAAGCGCTGCGTTAAGTTTCGTTACTCAACACGCAATAACTCAAAATTAGATGTAAATTGGGACACACAGTGTCGTAGCAATAAGTTTCTGCCTATCCTGCTAACTCAAGAACACAGCATGAATGTAAAAAAAACAATTAGAAAAATTAAAAACATACAATTCTTATATTTATTAAATACTAACTTTATTGAATTTGCCACCGTAGCTGTCTGGATGGTAGCACAGAGTTCGATTTTATCCGTGTTTGCTTGAATTATTTACTTTTAGACCTCTCAACCAACTCATAATATTACTAAAATGAGAGAACAGAGTGTCCTAGCACTACAACATCTCTCTGTGCGGTCATATAACGGCCAATATATTAAAAAAAATATCAATGTCAAACGAATAGTCTCGTAAGTAGCGGCTATTCTCATTTGTATAGACCGCCTTTAAATCGAAAACCAATTATGGGAAAAACTGAACATAAATATAGCCACGCATTGTCCCCTTGTGTAGATGTGTACGAGAGGATATGGATGTACAATAACTAGATGTATCTTTTCTCACTAGAATATTATTTAAAGTTTAAATTAATAATAAATAAAATATTTACTTACTACATATTTTGAGACAATTGTGATACATTCAAGTGTAAATATGATGGCTGTGACTTTGATATCCACTCAGGGCAATTATTTATTTTTCATTTCTTGACAAATTGCGGTGTTGACTAACTATAAGACATATGCAATGTCTGTAATTCCTATACAAAATCCTGTTTTGTAACGGATAAAAATGCTTTCTAAGGTATAAAAATTCTCTATAAAGAATAAAAAAGTTAAAAAAGTTATGATTATATCCTTATTTTTTTGTTATATCTTTGGCAGAATAAATTTTCGAGATTTTGTGGCTTGAGATGCAGAAGTATAACAACACTAAAAAGACAATATTATAATTGTAGAAGATCGGTTTAAATCAGTTTTCAGTTTATCGTTCAACGTTAGGTTCCGTATTTTAATGTTCTTAAACTCTAACTTATTTTTAACTATAAAATTAACTTCATTATTTATATGTAAAATGTATAAATTTCCAAAAAATATTTAATTAATTATATATTCACCGGTAAATCCCATCATACAATTTGTCAGTAAGACATTTATTTTGTTTAGCTCACGAGCGAAAAATCTTGATGTAGTTATCATCTTTAAAGAAAAATCTTGATGGAGTTATCATTTTTAGAGTAAAATCTTGATGGAGTTATCTTTTTTTTATCGTTACGTAACGTTATGATCAAAATATGTCACAAATAAATTTAATATCGAACAAATGTTAGTAAAAAGAACCTGCTCCATATTTAGCAAAATATAAATAAAAAATATCACTTATGCCCCCATCTAGTGCGTCTGTATCTTCTGTAAAAACGTTTAATTAACACGACTGACAGCGCGATGTGAGTCGACACACCAACGCCATACATTGCGACATAACATGTACTACCACATACATACATACATACACACACAAACTCGTACATACAAAGCTGTCATGGGATTGTAATGCAAAATCTATAGGTCGATCTGTGTTCACCCACTTTTAGATTGAAGTTTGGAATTATTAGCCTCAGTTGTAATTTAGGCTGGTTTTGGATTAAAATTGAGTGTTCACTTTGATGCAATGTGAAGTTCATGAAGGTTCCGGTGGACCTTTATATGTCTTCTTACTTAAATCCTACCTTGGGTCTGTATCCCGCACATCGCAGGATACGCAAAGGAAACTTGGGAACCCAGTGTTAAGACACTCCGTTCCCATTAAAACAGTACAATAAAAGCTAATCATTTAGAAAAAGTTCAAAAAAGTTCGGATCACGCGTCTGTACTATTTTTCACACATAGCAGGGTAGGATAAGAATATCTACTAGATGCTAAAAATGTCTCCTCTTTCCGACCAAATTCAAGACATCACGTTACGGTACGCAAATGGCGAAATTATCATCAAACAGCTTTATGTTAACAGTGCAATATAATGAAAATTTATTTTGTAGGTAATTAGGCATCATGGCTCTTGAGCTGGGATCAATTATTTAGACAGTTTTTAATCTGTGATCTGGAGAGCAACTCAATAAAATTGTCAAAATTATAAATTATCAAAAAAAACATCAAAATTATTAAAAATTATTGTAAAATCATTATTTTATAATATTTTAAGGCCAGAAAATGCGATTTGAATGTCTCGAATATCAGGAGGAAAGTGGAAAAATAGTGTGTTTTAACACTAGGTTCTACTCGACTACGCAGACAGAATCTTTCGCATAGCATGTATTAGAAACAGCACTGGGAACATAGACCCGCGTGCACTCTATGCTCAGACAATGCAACCATCGCATTCCAACACACATATGCCTACGCATAATATAAAAGCTGCTACGTGCACATATAAACATTACCAAGAAGCAAGTAAACATACCATGGTCCAGTTCTTACAACAAGCGGTAATGGGCGAGCCGGGATTAACAACTAAAGGTGTGGCTCTGTTCATGGACGGCAGCTTCGAAAGGTTGGGTATAAGTTTCTGCACGGCAAGAAACAATAAATTTATTGCAGTTTCTCCCGGTCTAGCCAGTCTATTGAATGGAAGTACGAAAAGAACAGCGGTGCGCCGTAAACTATATGAAGCGCTACCCACTAGGACTATAGGAGATATCGCCTGCCGAATAGTAAGATCAAAGAACAAAATTATCTTACTACTCGATGGGGCTAGACGGTCGCCCTTCGAGCAGGCTCGGGCTATGCTTACAACAATAAGCGAAATGGTTGGACAAGGTGCGCGTGTAATTAGTATTGATGCTATGGTAATTAACTACAACAGAGCCGAGGTGGTAGATCGACTGGGATGCGTAAAAGCTTCAGAAAAACACGAAGTTTTAGTATATGAAGACAGAGGCGAAGACCTTAGCTACTTGAAACCTAAGAATTCTGGTATCCACACGGAAAAAGCACTCACTGCTCTCACTACCACTGAAAGTGGCGCAGATCGCTTTCAAAGGAAGACGGCAGAAGCACAAGCCAAGACAAAGCAAAAACGCTCATCTGCAAGCACTGTATGTAGCGCCTTAATATCGGTCGTGGGAAATCTTTTAGACAGGAGCAAAACACGTGATAGACAGACTGCAGCGGTAGAGGAGTTCACGAGGAATCCTGCAAAAGATCTCCTTATCAAAGCCAGGCCCAATTTAACAAGAGCGGCATTGAATCAAGTGAATTCTCCTGTCTTGGTACCGATATCGGGTCCCAAAGACCATTATCGAAACGCATTTCTCGAATTCCTAGCAGTCCTAAAAGCTACCAAACAAGTGAAGCTCAGGACTTGCGAGGACATAATGCTAGCCTTTCAGCGCGGATACTCAATCTTGGATGTTAGACTTAAAGAAGCCGAAGCCGCCATTTATAACAACGCTACCGCACAGACCCTCAGAGGTGACATAAAAGATAGTTATATGGCGGCGTACAATGCTACAGTCGGATTTGTAAAATTAAACAAAGAGGAAACCAGACGAACAGGCAACCTCAAATTCAGCGCACCAAGCAGTGACCCTATAGTGGTCGTCGCCAAGTGCACACGAGTGATGCTGGAAGATGGAATGCTAGAGAAATTGGAGAGCCTTGATCACACTTTAAGATCAACATCATCTAGGGAATGGGAGATACCTAGGATACAGTGGGTTAACGGGGTTCCCGGATGCGGTAAAACAACCTGGATCATTGAGCACTTTAACACGGATAGGGACTTTATTACTACCAACACAATAGAATCAGCCAATGAACTTCGGGAGAAGCTCTCGGTACGTATAGGAAATTTGGTGAATAGTAAAATTCGCACTATGGCATCAATGCTGGTTAATGGGTTAGATATTTCAGAAACGTGTAAACGCCTAATTGTAGATGAAGCCCTGATGAACCACTTTGGAGCCATAGTGGGGGCTGCTAGAATCTCTGGAGCAGAAGAAATTCTACTGGTTGGAGATATAAACCAACTCCCCTATATTGACCGAGACAATCTCTTCGACATGTTCTACCGTAGTCCATCACAAATTGTCAAAATCAACCAGGACCTATTGTGTACCCATAGAAGCCCCATGGACGTCGCCTATGCACTTCAAGAGATATACTTTGGTATATACTCTTCCAAAAAAGTAGTACACTCCCTCCGAATAGAAAATTTAAGAACTACACCAGCGCCACGAGACCTCAGGGAAACCCTCTACCTTACATTTACTCAAGAGGAGAAAAAATCTTTAATCCACCAGGGATATGGGGTAAATATAGGTTCAAAAGTGTTGACTATTCATGAAGCCCAAGGCCTGTCAAATGCAACGGTTATAATAGTGAACACAAAGTCGACGAAATTACAACTACATGACAGCGTTTCACACGCAATTGTAGCAATAACGCGTCACACAGACAGATGTTCCTATTACACCAGTGGTGACGACGACGCTATAAAAAGGCTTATTCGGAAGGCAACAGAAGCAACGACGAAAGGTATTGCGGAGTATAATTTAAAGATGGCCATAAAAGATAGAAACGAAGCGGTCATGTCCTCCATCTTGGCGGTAATGCCATCCACATCCCACTTTCCCTAATCGTAAGAAATATTTGTATGGTTGTATAAAATTTATCTTGTAATCCGTAATGAACATTTTATCTATTGTAATCAATTAAGTCAAATTTATTTACAATGTTTATTTTTATGCATGTAGATTTAGATTATAGTGTTAGATTAAGTTAGTAAGTGGCAACTGAAGTGAATAACTGGACTTTCTTAAGCAGATATTGTATAAATATAGAAATATATGTATGTAATAACATAAGTCTAGTTCTAAGTAATATCTATAGAAAAAGTATTAAAAGAAATGTAAATATAACAAAAGGTACGGACCATAAAGTCTGTAGTGAAAGTAAGAATTAAAAAAAAAAAAAAAAAAAAAAACACTAGGTTCTCTCTTCTTATCCTACTAAATTTAGGATATAGCGCGACACTAAAAAAAATTATGTATGTATATTGCACATTCATGCACAGAATTTAACTGTCAGAAATAATTAAAATTGATCCAAAATTGACTCAAAAGATTTTTGTTTCCATTGAACTTATCCATCGCTTAAATCAACTTGTTTATCAATACATAAATATGGCAAAATATATCTAAATGGTAGTGCTTGTAAAAAAAACTTAAAAAAACTAACAAATACGTAGCATTAACAAAAAAAATCTTTCTAAAAGACCACCTACAATGACGATAATACTGTTACTTCAATATAACCTCTATAGGCAACCTTCATAATTATATTAGCCTTTGTTCTAGAAACTCATAATATTTTCCTCCGGCACAGGCTTAGCGCGGCTCAATTTTCGTTTTTAATCCCGACTTTTTTGCACCCGACGCCTATAACAATGTAAAAATTTTAATTCGCACGTTAAACCTCTGGCCATTCGCCGGGTGAATATGAAATGATGCATTTTCGTCTATATGTATTATATATTATGAAGATATTCTAGAAATAATGTTCTTAATCGCAGAAAATTATTAAAAAATTGAGTTTGTTTTATAAAATTACCTTGTTCTCAATCGATAATAGGGTCCAGGTCCTTGCTCTATCATTAGACCAGCTCGACGACACTATAATTATTGTATTACCATCTAAGCTATGTAAAACTGAGTATATTAAGCATCTCTTCTCTTATAACAATAACAATATGAATTCTTATTCTCAACTTTTATTAAGCACGCGTAAGCAAAAAAAAATAAAAAAAAGCGTAAACAAAAAAAATAAAAAAATACAAAAAGAAAGAAAAACTTTTTTACTTAGCTTTATAACATAGCTTAAGTAGATTTAGTATGTCGTGGCCAGCGGAATATAGGTACAAGTAAACGACGGTTGTGGATTCGATTCCGACTCGAGGGAATTGCATATTTAATATTTTCATTTCATCGCTCTGGTAACGAGACAAAACGCGGCGTTCAGGACTTCCACTTAACACGTAATGCCTCAAGAATTCGGTGCAAAGTAGGAAACGGACTTGTTTTAAGTGGGAATAAAGTGTCTTAACCCTAGGTTCCTAAGTTCCCTCTACCTACCCTGTTATATACGGGAGACAGCGTAAAGTAGATATTGAGTAAAATCCAATATCCATCCAATACTCTTTTCCTTTTTGAGTCCTCGCATACTAAATGGCTAAATTCAACGCTGCACTTTGTTTAACCACAACCAAAATAAAAATAATTCAATGACCTTAACCGGTCAATAGGAAACGTAATCAACAGCAGTAGGGCAGCGATCTACTGAGCCACAACGACCCCAATATTATATTGAAATTTCAGCAAATTTCACCCCATACATAGATTGAGGCAGAACTTTTTACAAAATAAATTGGATAACCGCTTCAAAATTAATTGTCCACGGATTCATTGGGGCAGTGCATTTACTTAATTACTTAACTGCAAATTTTAACGATCGCCCGATTGGTAGCACTCACTGTGATTGCGATACACCTTTATACTCGTAGATCATGTCTCGACGTTTTCAAGGCGAGTCGAAATTTTTAAATACGGTTTTGAGCTTATTAAAAAGCCTTTTGTAGTAGTTTCCTTCACATATAAAATATTTGTTTGATGCCAGTCGTGGCGCAGGGGCGCAAGTGTGTGACTGTTAGTGCGACAGGTTGTGTTCGATTCCCAGTCGAGAAAATTATATATTTTCATTTGTTCGCTCCCTTAACGAGGGATCTCGCGGGAATCGCTCACTCAACACACTACGCCTCCAGAAATTTGCGGAACTTGAGGAACGGAACTGTCTTAACACTAGGTTCCCAGGTGCCCACTACGCGTGCTGGATACATTATGAAGCTGAAAAAAAAATATTAAAAAGTCGTCGTGGCACAGCTATACAGCATTTGCTTGTAAACGCGACGATTGTAAATTCGGTTACTATTCGATGGAATAATTTGTTTATTTCCTAACTCTGGTAACAAGAAATAGGGCGGCGTTGATTTTAGCTGTTCAACGTGGAATGTCTTAAAAATTAGATAATTAGCGGGAAACGGAGTGTTTTAAGAAAGATTTCCACTGCCTTGCCTGGTATGCGTGAAAAGTCGCGGAGCTACTAAGAAAATTCAGTAAATATATGTACATATGTATAGATACATAAAAAATGTCGGAATAAAATATTTTTATAATTAACATATTTTCTATAAAATTACTTATATTGGTAATATTTTTATACGAAACAAAAAATAAACATAACAATTTCCATGTTATATTTCAAAATGTTAACCAAAATGCTCATTAAACCTTTCAATTAGGAGATTCATTATTTATGTAAAATTCTTTATGTTTATATTAAATAATTAATTATGCTTTAAGCTCATTAAAAGCTAGAGTGCTATTAACTTATTATTCTATCAATATTATGTTATAATAAAATATTTTGGTAAACAATATGTCAACCAAACCGGTATTACAATAATGTTATTAAGTAGATAAAACACGACGTTGAGTAAAGGTAAAGAAAACTGGAGAACGGAGTGTCTGAACACAAGGATCCCTCTGTCGGATACGGGAAAAGAACGCGAAATTGTTTTATATGCTATTATTTATGGATGTATGGAAGGAAAAAATCAGTTACATTTTCTCTTCATCATGGTGAATTGTTATCCTCCATTCTTATATTTTACAAGGCAGGCTAAAGTTTTGTGGCGACTCTATTCTTTTCTTTGGTATTTTTAAGAATGTCTAAACTCGCTACTGAAAATGGCAAAGTCCATTTAACCTCATTAAAGAAATATTTAAATATTGCAATAGAATTTTGACATATTTTTTTTTAAATGTTAACTTGTTTAATCTATTTTATTTATATTATGCTTCGGCCCTATTTTAAGAAACTCTCTCTACCGGGACTGCATACAAAATTTCAGAGTTCTGTGCTACATCCTTTTAGTTATAGGTGTATTATCTGTCATTTGAACAGTAAAAAAAACCAAACCGTCTACCTTTCAAAAACTTAAACTCAATTTACTTCCACCATCGTCTATAAAATCTGAACAAAATGAAAACACCAAAACACAATTACATCGACTGCGAAAGACATTCCCTTTTAATATTAGCAAGATTATACCCGATAGCTATCATATGAGCCGTGAATCGAGTCGGCCGACGATGAGTAATATACCACGCTCGATGGCACGCAGATTACAGTCTATAAATTATTATGAAGCAATCAGTGTATGGCAAAAGTTTCCATACGACACGACGGTTTTTACACGTGACGGACACGATAACGATATTTTTAAACATTTTTTTTAATGTGTTATTCCACACTTAGGAAAGGAAAATATTTATTTAGAAAACGTATAAAAATTTGAACGTAGCGGGACTCGAACCTGCGCCTCCTGGAAACCGACCTGGTTTCCAAGAGGCGCGGGTTCGAGTCCCGCTACGATCAAATTTTTATACGTTTTCTAAATAAACTATATTTTTATTCTGTTTTATCGTCTCATTTGTCATATTATCAAAAATTATTTATTACTGAGTGACAGACAACGTATTTATATGGTTATACAGAACTAAGGAGTTCATTAGACAGAACAAAAGAGCACTGAGAAATGATTTTACAAAATTCCTACCAGAATGGGAAAAACTCTGAAAAAAAAGAGCTCCAAACTCCAACTTCTACTACATGTAATAGCAGACTTCCATGATATGCAGAAGATGTGTATATCTCATATATCCAGTTTTACATTAGTGAGCATAAAACACTGTTTTCTCTGATTTCTGCTATTTAAACATTACGTAACATACTAAAAGAAAACAAATATATATATATACATATATATATATATNATATACAAAGCAAGCAAACGTGTTCAGCCTATCTCCTATTCTTCTGTCGGTGAAGACTTGCACGACGCATTATTTAATATTGAATTTGATTCTATTACACATTTCTATTTTAATAGGACTAATTTTGCTTATTAATGTGACTTATAACAGATTAACCCATACAAACTTTCACAATACGATTTATTTATTGCGATTACATCGCAAAGTGTAAACAATTCGCCTACAGCATGAGTTTCCGTAGATTTATTGGTAATATAATTTTGATTGATCGACACGAACCGACGAGGTGCCGCTGAGAACTTTAAAACGAAGCTTACCTTATATCTTAGAATATTTTTGTATAAATTCTAAAAGACGTTTTATATAAGGAATAGAAAGTGACAAAGTTTGTCTGGATATTTCTAGAAAGATTTTTATACGTGATTTTTTTAGCTTATGGCTATATAGCGGAGAAACCAGAGAGAACCTAGATTTGAAACACTCAGTTTACCCCTTTTTTTCCTAATTTTTGAGACTTTGCATGTTGAGCGTTATTCAACGCCGTGTTTTGTCTTTGTAATAACAACTAGGAACTGAAACTAATGATGATAATTGAAGTTATAGGTTAGTAGAATATATGAATAAGTGCGATGGTAGATACTGGTTTAAATTACAGTTTCAATGAATATTATAGATTTTAAAATAAATGTTGAGGCGGTCGTAAGCACCGGTGCACGGCACAGCAAAAACAACATCTGTGGATTCGATTCCCATTCGAAGGAATTAATTAATTTTGATTTCTTTAATAATAAGTGCGGCGTTGCCACCACAGCTCTGCCATTCAATCACCAACGCAACGTCTCAAAAATTGAGCATAAAGGAATGGAGGAATGGCACTTGTTAACGGTAGGTTCCATCCTCATATAGCATAATATGCGGAGTACAGCACGAAGGAAAAAAAAAGAATAACAAAATCTTTATATAATATTATAGTATTTTTTTTTCAGCTTCACGCTGTATCCCGCACACAGCAGGGTAGGCAGAGGGAAGACACTCCGTTCCCCATAAATATAAGTATATATTATAATATAATATAGAGGCACACAAAAACATCGAAAACATGTGTAATTCGCGGCAACTGCGGGATGTAAAGTTTCATTACTGTGGACGCGGCGCGGCAATTACTTTAGTTCACTTCACAAAATTAATTTATAGATTAATTAACGGGAAAACTCGTCACGTGGTCTTATAGATATTACCAGTATTTATATATTATAACAGGTCATTTTGTATCATATTTTTATATATAAGAAAATATTGAGTAACAAAATATACGATCGAGGCCAGTTGAAGCGCAGGGCAGAAGCGCGACTGTACTCGTGGCAGGTTGTGTGTTCGTTTCCCATCGGAGTTATGAAATATTTTATATTCTCATTTCCTGGCTCTGGAGAAAGAGAAATTCGACAAAATGTGGGGAACATTCCCAGAATTCGACAAAATGTGGGGAACAGAAGAGAGTGGTGAGAGTGTCTTAATATTAGGTTCCCAAATGCGTTCTGTTAACCCTGGTATAGGCGAGAGACATCGTGTACCCACAGTGCGTGGGGAACGGAGTGTCATAACACTTGACTTGAGTCCTGACTACCCTACTATATGCGGAATACAACGTAGAGCAAAAATGTTTCTATAAACCACAATTCGGACAAAATTTCAAAACAAAACAGACAAAACTTATAAAGCAAACTAAGCGAAAAAATGTATTAAACGTATCCACAATCTACATATTACAATATTGGCCATCTCTCTCCTCAACTTGCTCGCTGACTCGGCGCTTGTAATATAATTTGAATTTTCGGTCATAATTAAAATTTTCCAAGGCGAAAGATCCAATTATGCAATTTAGCACTTCGTCTTTTAGGCGTGAAGTAATATAGCGAGGGTTTCTCCGCGCTATGTGTTATAACCACGTTCGAAAAAGTGAAATTCTTCTCTCATCTATAATTTTTTGCTTGACGCAAGTTTTTTCCTGCATATTTTCATAAAAATAAAAAAATATATATAAATACAAAGCAAAAATGTATTCATAAATATTCTTCATTTTGATCATAAAAAGCTTAGTTTACCAAAAGTAATTGTAACTAAGTTACTCAATTTGTATTATATATGATTTTTTTTAGTAATGACTGAGTGATAATGCAAGAGAAACATTGAAGAGTGGAAAAAAGTGCTGTTTAGCAATTCCTTGGATTAGACGTGCCTATCACCTTCCAAGGCTTATAGCAGTAAATGGGACTTGTGACATACCGCTCACGTCCACTATCCGAGCTCCAATCCCTTGCTAATCAAATAAAATAAGAAATTTCAAAATACAAATCTATGTAAAATTTATTAATTTCCAACATATTTAAAATGTACCTTTAAAACAATTCAAACGTAAATAAACTTTATTTAACTCAAATTAAATCTTTCGAAAAATATCCCCAAAAACATATAAAAAAAGTATCAATTTCAATAAACATTTCACGTTCGCAGTCACAGTTACGAATCAGAACAATATATCTAGCATAAAATGAACAAACCGCCAATAAAAAAACTCTACATACGCAAAAGTTGAAATTTTAAAGGCAATTTTATTCAACGCTCGACAGTCAACCAAACTTAATTAAATCCGGAATCCATATTTCGATACCGAATCAAAGGTTTGCGGAGAAAAATGGAAAACGTCCAAGTCTTGTAATTAGGTGGGGAAATAAAACCGTTATGAATATTCAGAAACGCTATTTGTCGAAGGTACGTAGCTTGAATTATTAATGTCGTGATTATAGGCCGGGGGGCGCATGCGATAACAATATTTGTAGCGTATATGTGATTATTTTTTTTTATTTTGCAGCTTAGTATTAAGATACATATAAGACTTCTGGAGACATTGCGTGTTGTGGCGGAACTCAACGCCGTGCATTGCGTCGACACTAGAGCGAAGCTAGAATAGAATCTGTCGCGTTTATAGTTACACGCAAGTGCTACTGCGCCACGAGAGCCTCCTAATATTTGCAGCGTATATATTATTGAATTTATGAGATTTTAGATTAATTTCACTATAAAATTAGTAAAATTGTATTTTAAGTTACCTACATAGTTTTATGTCGGCATATATAACTATATACTTTTAGTAATATTGTATGAAATATAACATAATATGTAAAAAATCATTCAATCTATCAATCAATCAATCAATCTTGCTTGCTTTATTAATGATATAAATTTCTCAAATACAATTACATTTTCTTTTATCATCACACATCTTTTATACTATACAAGGCATTAGTATATATTAGTATGTATTATTATATATGTTTGACAATGTGTGAACTGTTTTAATGTTTTTCGCAGGGAAACATAATTCTCATTGCATCTAATTCTACCCAAGATACAATAAAAAACTTTTTTTCCTCGATCATATCCCCACACAAAGCCAAGAAATGTGATATGATGGAAAACAGAGTGTCTAAGCATTTATGTATACATTCCATTGTCAGAACTCGTTCAACATAACATAGGTTCCTTTTTCTAAATTGGTGAAAATAAAAAAAGTATACACCCTCCAATGTCGACCAAAAGTAATAAAACACGAAACACAATAAAATTAACTCATCGTTTTTTACCCCCAGCCCTTCGATCTATTCGCATCAGTACTCAGTAGCCAATACCGTACACTGTCTGTGGTTTTGGACCGACGCTATAAACGATCAGATACATTCCTGCCTTATTAGTTTCTTATATTATTTACCTTGTTTGATGGTTTTTTTTATTATTATTGGTTAACCTTTCTACGAAAAGCTATGTTTAATTATAAAGTATAATAGTACTATACATTTTTTTGTATTTTCAGGTGTCAACTGAATTAAGTATGAAATGAAAAACATAGACAAGCATGAGTCGGGGTCGCCCATCGAGGGTTCCATACAATAATTGGAGGTCTCGAGCTTTTTCTGAAATTCAAGCTTAGCTAAGCCAGAGCCCTTTCATCTTTACCTCACTTGAATTAGCGGATTTAATATGAAATTTTACCCCCCTTTTAGGACTATTATTTTTCAGGATTAACCACAAATGTAGTTTCAGATAACTAGCCCAACCTGTAGATGCTAGCTGCCAAATTTCATAATTTTAGATCAACCAAATTAAGGGAACTTAGATTTGAGTATATGGTTTGAATTTCAACTCAATATCTCCAAGCGTTCCTGAGACAAAGGCTTTTGACAGACGGACAATTCCGAAGTTATATAAGCGAATTCCGACATGTTATCTCGTGGCAAAACTCAATGCGGCACTCTGAAATGAAAATATTATTATTAATCCGTTTCCCCGAACGTGAAATCGAACCAACAACAACCTGTTTACAGTCGCACGCTTGTGCCCCTGCGCCACATCGGTCTCAATATAGATAAATAAACCTTATATATGTACTATAGTAAGAAAGCACAAGCGATGACCAAAAGAAACTTTCGACACAACTGAGCTTCAAACTACCAAGTTTCAAGACTTATCTGACGGTTGCCAACTTACTGAGCGCATGATGGTAATTGCAGTATTGATTTTGAGTTAGTCTAATTTGATTTGTGGCCGTATGTTAGTCAACTTATATAACATGTCTAAGTCGATATACGTATGTCTTATCGTTTCCCGCAACTTTGCTTGCCTTGGACTTGAGGATGTATTATGGAAAATTTCCAATCTTCCCGCTTTTGTAAGAATTAAATTTCGCGAAATTCTTTTCCTAATCCCCCCCTATCTTATCTACATTTATTTAGCTTCATGCTGTATGTAGGCAGAGGGAACCTAGGAACCAAGAGCGAGGAATAAAAATATGACATATTTCGCTCGAATGGGAATCGAGCCCACAACTGTCACATGTACTTGTGCCCCTGCGCTACGATGACCTCTCTTACCTACATGTAAAATTTTAACTTTTTAAATCTAGTACGTCTATATAGATAAATATAAAATAAGCATTTTTGTATTTTTTTTATTTTATGTTCATTTATCTTTATACGAGCATAAATAATAATATTTCTCTGCTAACTTTTTAGTAGTTTTTATGTGAATTTTGTATCTACACTCCTGCAGTAGACAGTGCCTGTTGAAAATGTCACCACAAACAATAAACCACAATGATTGCTTCGATTTAAATTCACAAACTACTTTATACAACAAAAACGAGTATTAAAAGTAAAAGAAATCATCCTGAATATAGAGTTAATGGTAGTCTACATTTATTTTATATTATTCTTTTTTAGTTTCAAGCATCTCATAAACCTGTTACTTACACTATTCCCAAAATAAGTTCTGAAAAATAGTTCAACAATCATTCTTCTATTTTATTACATAGTTACAACTACAATTTGACATAATAAAGGCATGTTAAACAAAATTCACTGAGTATATATCGAACCCATGGGTTCGATATATACTTAGTGATTTTTTTTTGTTTTTGTTGAACCATAGCATTTCACAGTCATAACAATGACGATCTCCTTTTTCCAACATCACGTTCGAAAAAATCTCTTTTTTTCAACATCATGTTTTATTCCCCTGCAGAAAGCGGAGAACATGTCATGCCATTCTCCACATTCCACCCAAATTCGAAACATTGCTTGTTGAGTGGCGGAGCTCAACGCCGCGCTTTATCTAGCCAGAGAGTAATCTATTATCACAAATTATAAGAACAACTAACGTAACTCCCACAAGTCATCGGTTAACCAAATTGTATGTGTTTGTGTAAGTAATGGTCCGCCGTTTAGCAACTTGCAACTTGCAAAACAAGTGGTACGCGGAACTTACAAATTGTGAGATGTTCACGCTTGCCAAGTGTCTAACTGAGCGTGTGATGCTAATGCCCATTGTTTTTGTATTAGAATTTAGTGTATTAAATTTTAGAATGGATGTGCTTATAAGTTTTGGCTTTTAGTATTAGATTTGTTTGACCACCAGACACAGTGTACATTGTTGAATTCCGCCATGCTTACCACGCAATGTCTCAAAAAAATGGGCGGCAAGTTGGAGACGAAATGTCATAACGCAGAGTACCATCTGCTAATTTGTTACTTATTTGTTGTATCCGAGATACGTACATTGTGAAGCTAAGAAAAACATTAAAGTATTATTCCACACAAAGGATAGAAAAGTATCTTAGAAAATATACAAAATAAAGTAATCAATGATTTGAACCCGCACCTCTTGAACGGCAACCGTTACGGTAAAGATTTTATACGTTTTCTTAAACATGTTAATAATATAAGGTTCGTTAAACATTCGTTTCGGATACATTAGAACGATAGGTTTTCGTTAATTTAAGTAGAAATTGGAAAGTGTGCGTGTCATAACGCTAGGTTCAATCTGCGTAACCTGGCAAATATGGAAGACCGGTTAAGATATTTTACCTCTACGCTCATTCCTTATTCTTGTAACAAGACAGTGCACTGCGTTGATTTCCGCCATACAAAAAACTTTGAAAATTTGGCAGTTCCTGAGGATTGCTGGAATAAAATAGCTTTCTTTATGAAAAAAACACAAGAATAGGTAACTTCTGTATTGTATTTTGCTACACTCGTTCCGGTCTTAGCACCAAAATCCATCGATTATATCTGATTTGACATTATCTTTGTCATGACGAGGGTTTAAGCCGATTCATATAAACAGACGCTATGGGTATTAACTGATTTGGTTTTTATCTCTGACGCCTAAATACGTGTCAGGTTGTGGGTTCGATTTCCACTCAAGTGAAATGTACATTTAATATTTTAATTTCCTCGCTCTAATATCGTGACAAAGCGCTGCATCGAGATCCGCCATTCAACACACAATGCCTTTAGAATTCAGCGGAATGTGAGGTACGAAAATATCTTAATGGAGACGGAGTTACTTAACATTAGGTTCCCAGGTTTCCTCTGCGTCTGCAAGCCTGAAGTATAGCCTGAAGTAAAAAACAAAAAAAATAATAAGTTTAGGAGACCACAGGTTCAACGTCTACCAGTAAACGTGGTGGTTGCGCTTTAGATCCCAACTTAAGGAAATAAATTATTTTCACATTTCCACTCAACACGCAAATTCTTGTACTTAAACAGAGAGAGGAGAACGCACTGTTTTAATACTAAAATCTCTCCGTCTGTCACGCTAAGCGGGATAATACGTGAAAATACATGATAGACACAAAATACTATAATTATTTAAATATATACTCAAACATTATAATAGCTGACATTTACCCTTTGGGATCTAAGCTCAATTCTAAAGGTCAAATCTTATAAAGGCATAGGCTATAGACGAACATTGTACTAAGAATATAATATATTACTGATGTACTTATTCTTATGTCTAATGTTTATAAACTTAAATTGTTGATAAATATAGAAAAACTCATCCTTGTCCCATACGTCCGTCGTGGCGCAACGGAACGTTAAGGGTTCAATTCCCACTTGGGGGAATGCATTATCTTCATTTCTTTGCTCTGGTTACAAAACGAACTCGGCGTCTCGAACATACAAAGAAGCAAAAACCAATTCCTCGATCTGTTATTAATTACCCGAAAATTCAATACGCGCAAACAAATAATTGTCTCAAATGAGAATCGAACCTCGCTGTGCCACGAGAACCTCTACATTATTACAGACATATTTTATATGAAACTGGTAATAAGACACTGCTCCAACGCTCTGAAATAGACAAGTAGAGGTAATAGTACTAACAGCTCATCCTTTATGTGGAAATGGAAAATCATTTTCTATAAAAGTACTTAGTTAAATCGAGAATCGAATTCCATTTCTGAAGTTGTGTTAGTGTAACATTCGTTAGATTAAGCCACCCGGTAGCCTGTGATAGGAGTCCTTTGGGAGACGAACGCTTGCTTCGTCTCCTGTCCAAGTTGTAAGTTTTAGAGTTTATGGATGATAGAGATTTTTAGTATTTTTTTCTTTGCTCATACATCTTTCATTGTTGAACAAATTAGGGAGAGATAAATTTATGTTAACAGTTCCTTATTAATCTATTTTAGAGATGGAAATGAAACGAAACCAAAGGAGGGGACTCTACATTTTATCTATCGAGATTGAAGGAACAAAAATATTTCCTTCAATAAGGATGACGCTTATAACAATATTATGCAATATTTTTATTTAAATTTTAACTACTACACATGTAAATAAGCTACATCACCAAAGTCGTATTATTTTGGCTTCAAACTCTATCTAACCTAAAGCAGAGTAGGCAGAGAGGACCAAGTATAAGATACTCCGTTCCCCACTTTCCACCAATTTTCCGAGAAATTGTATCCGAGAACTCAACGGCGGAACTTAAAGCGCGCTTTGTCTTGTCTCCTGAGTTAATGAGAAAGAGGAACTTAAAATAAAATTAAAAAAAAAGGAACTTAAAATATTAAATAACTAATTTCCTCAATGGGACTTGAACTACGGCCACTGCTGCCATAACAGATTCAAACACTTATTTCTTACTAATATTTACAAAAAAGTAAATTAAAAAAAAACAAATTTATTTGATTATCAATATTTTCACTTAATAAATATAAAACCGCGTTCTCTCGTCACTTCCATTCGACTAAAAACGAAATTGGACTCGAAATGATTGAATGCAGTTGTAAAAGCGACTCGTCTGAAATATCCGGGACCTTTGTCTTACATTTATTTATTGTTCCCGTAATAAGGTGGAGCTAAATTCTAAATAAAGTCACAATTGCTATGTTATTGAAAAATACCCTCAATTTATATTTCTATAATAAAATTGGAGAAATATAGAAAAAGAAGATTTTCTTTGATCTTGTTTGTTTGTTTCATAAATTTATTTATATTATAGTAAGATCTTTGATTTTCCTGATTGTTGCACATTTTAAATGAAACTATTTAAGCGGATTAATCGCGTATATACGTTATATATTTTTGAAAATCCAACACTTTGCAGAAGTCGATTTATATATAAGGATCTTATATATAAATCATAATTTATAAGTATACATAATATATAATTATACTATTTTATAATCGATTTTTTATCAATTATCGATTATAAAATAGTATACTCGTATTTCCATAAAACAATCTAAACGATCTAAACACGATTAATTACTTAAATACTTAAGAAGTAATCCTACAAAAATATTAAATGAAAAATACTCCGAAGTTTTCTTTATAAGACGCGAAATTCGAATTGAAAAACGTAGCCAATTCAGAAGCGAAATGTATTCAAAGGTAGGCAAAGGCAGAACTTTTTAATAAAGACCAAGAATAATCGGTTTCCGCGGCTTAGACCTCTATAGAGCCACAAAGGTATATTTTAACATTGAAATTATAATATCTATTGATGTACAAATTTTGGTGTTTATTTTTCAAATTGAAAAGTAAAAAAGAAAAATCTTCTTCAAGCATTTTAGAGCAGGGCTTAGTGCTTATTTTTGTTACTAATTTTAATAAAGAGACACTCCGTTTTCTGAATCTCCCCGAATTGCGAGTTGAGTAGCGGAACTCTATGCTGCGTTTTGTTTCATGTTTAAAATTATACGTAGTTTGTAGTTGATAAATGCGTTGTGCTAAAGAGTATTTATGGCAGAGTACTGAGGGAACCTGTTATTTTATATCCAAGCAGAGAAAATATATATAAACAAAATATTTTCTTTATTTCGTCCCTCAAATGTGCAGAACTATTAATTATAATTTAATCCTCAACTCTTAAATTTATGATTTTATATTGTTTCATATATTTAGCTTAACCATGTACCCTGCCCATAGCGGGATAGGCAGAAGAAACTTGGAAACCTAGTGTTAAGACACTTTGTTCTCATTAAGACACTTCCGTTTTCCACTTTTCATCAAATTCTGGAAGCATTGTGTGATATTCAAGGCACTGCTGATCAATGGCGGAACTCAACGCCATAATTTTCGCATTTTCCAAATATACCATAATGTATTCTATTCAAAAATATTGTTTTTCAATTCAAACACTTAAAAAATACTATACAATAAAAAGAAATTAATCTAACACGATAATAATATGAAATTCTCAAAGAATTTTAATATTATTTCTGACCGCCATTTTGAATGGTAGATAGATTCCTTGGGGCGTACTTGGATCATCAAAATTCAGTAAACGAGGGCGAGGTGTCAACTATACCTTCAATTTGAGATATCCTCTAAATTACAAAGGTCTCCACATAAATTGTTCCAATATTCTGCGCCGCCGACGGCATGCTAAGCTTAAGTAGGGCATATTTTACACCCCCTTGTAATAGTAAGATTTACGTACAGAAATATAGCGGCTTCACGCTTTTTTTCTCGCGTAGCATTATACGTAAAGGGAATCTGGTGGTTTCTATTTTTGGAGATATTGCTTATTGAGTGAGTGGCGATGTTAAACTCCGCGCATTGTCTACCTGAATAGGGAATTCAAATTTCATCAATGTTTTCTTATGATGTTATCAAGTAAACCAGTAAATTATTACAGACAACAAGTCGTTTCGTAGGAACTCCCTTCCACGCACCACGGAACTGTGGAATGGTCTACCCGCGGCAGTGTTTCCAGGTCGATATGACATGGGTACCTTCAAAAAGCGCGTCTATCTCCACCTTAAAGGCCGGCAACGCACCTGTAGCTCCTCTGGTGTTGCACGGGGCCGTGGGCGGCGGTAATCACTTAACATCAGGTGACCCGAACGCTCGTTTGCCTTGTCCTTTTCCATAAAAAAAAAGTATTTTTTAATATTTTAAAACTC
This sequence comes from Heliconius hermathena, assembly GCA_013403705.1. Taxonomy (NCBI): domain Eukaryota; kingdom Metazoa; phylum Arthropoda; class Insecta; order Lepidoptera; family Nymphalidae; genus Heliconius; species Heliconius hermathena. The sequence goes on from JAAIXJ010000165.1 coordinate 32,012, forward strand.
TATAGTTTATATTTTCATGAGAATCATGAAAGCGCGATGTTTAGTTCCAGTGATTATGAAATCCGGCCAAAAATGGAGAACATATATTCTCCTATTTTATCGGCTGTCTATCCTAACCTAGAATGCAGGGAAAAAAATTAAAGTGGTATTTTTTCAAATTTAATAAGACAACAATTATAGAGATAACGTATACTGATTATTAATTATTATAGCGATTATATTAGATTTGAATAAATGGCAATTTTTGACTCGATTCCACTCAAAGAAATGAAACATTCGTATTTCCACGCTAACAAGTTAACGTTGATTTTCGCCAATAAACACGAAATTTCTCGACAATTTATGCGATTCATGGAGAACGGAGTATTTTAACACCAAGTTTCTCCTGGCTATTCTCTTATATGCGGAATACAACGTGAATTAAAAAATATATATAAGATAACGGTGTGACAGACGTCCACAAAGTCACGTAACGTCGAAGATGCGTCAGCGGCGAAGGAATTCCAAGGCGTGCGTATTTTTCATTAGCGATGGAATATTCTCAAAGAGAAAGGAAAGGCATGCAATATTATATATTATTATAGTGATGATCGAGTCGCTAACAATTCGTGATTTGGTCTGAAGGCGAAAATTGGGAACTATATGAAATTATTATGAGTTCTACTTTGTGTGGGTGTGAAGTAGGTTTTGTGTTGTGATCATTATTAGGGAGGCTAGTGGTGGCGCAGGGGCACAAGCGTGCGAATGTAGACTCCACAGGTTGTGAGTTTGGTTGCTATTTTGCCTATTTTCTTAACACAAGGTTCCCAGGTTAGCTCTTCCGCCGTATCCTACTATATGCGATATAGGATACGGCGGGAAGCTAAATAAAAAATATTTGATAATCTCTCTCTCGATAGATTCATATCTATTAAGGAAATATACAAAGAGAACTAAATAGTGGATAGATAAATGAATCAAAGCAATTTATATTACCTGTTCCTGGAAACTACATTAAATTAAGTATCTTTATAACTTTAGTTTGTATTTCTCAAATAGAGTAGTGGGCAGAGAGAATTTAGTTTCTTCCATCTTCTTTCCCCACTTCATCTCTTTCATCATTCATCTAATCCAAATCAAGACAATGGGATGAATGGTGGAACTGAACGCCGCATTTTGTTTACCATAGCGGGTTAATGAAAATAAATCATTCCCCCAAACGAATATCACGAGATCTCAGTGGCATCCAATGGATAGCATAAATTTAAGCATAATAAAGCATCTACAATCTATATACGTTCATCGATGCACAAATTAAATTAACTCAATACATAACACTTAACTTAGAAATATACGATTATATTTCATAACCATTTCATCCAAAAGCTACTGGAAACGTTCATAATTTATGTTCTAATATCGCATGATTCAGAATATGCCCATCATAAATCTACGGAAAATATACAAATAATAACGTATTAGGTAAATCCGAAGCAAGCCGAACTCGATACCGATAACGGCCGCTCAGACAGATGGACAATACTGTGAGATATCAGTTCGTGGGGTGGCCACCGTTTTACTAATATGTTGGAATTATTTAGTTACTAAAATTAGAATAATGTTATGTTAGTGACATAGGAACTATTGAAGTCTATATTTGTGTGATATCCTTAAGCGTCGGTTGAGGATTCGATTGCCACTTGAGGAAATGAATAATGTTCATCCTCACTCTGGTAAGGAGACAAAACTCGACAATGAGTATCACAACTTACACGTATGTCATGGGATGAGATATGAAGTGGGAAAGGGTCTTTCTTAACACCTGGTTCCTTGTTTCTATTATGCGGAAAAAAACTTGAAGCTGTTTTTTAAAATATTTTCATTGGATCGCTCTGACACCACGTTTTTGCAACTCAACACGGATAGCCTCTAGAAATATAACGTTGTTATATGAATGAGTAAAAAATTTAAAATCTAACTATGTCCCATTCCTGAGAAGACCGTCACCGTGGTCATCCTAACTATAGATCACGACTGACCAACTAACGATAGAGGCAGTGGTTTGTTACCACACAAAGCCACGATTTATCGAGCTGCTCCGTAATTGATAGGGTTTACACCGTAACAGAATGTACAAGTTGATTTGTATATTTTTCCTGCGTTTGAATAGTTGCTTTTAACATATGTGATAACAATTATTTTTCTTTTTTATAAAAGATTTGAGAAATACTATATTATTATATATTCATCTATATATTTATATCATATTTTGGGATAAGCAGAGGGAATCAAAAGATAAGATTCTTTTAAAATGTTTTAATAAACTTTTTAATAAATGACTTATTTTCAGCTGTATTCCACAGCAGCAGCTGTAGCTGCAGGGTATCCAGAAGGAACCTAGGATTAAAACACTCAGTTTCCGACATTTTGCCCGATTCTCGATACGTTGCATGTTCAGTGGCAAAATTCAACACTGTGCCCTTTCTCGTTACCAGAGGAAATGGAAGTAATTCATTCAATCAACAGTTCCATAGATTAGCTCGTTCAACCAAACAAACTCTTTCGCTTCAGCTTCAGCATAAAATTAGTATATATAACAAAATAATTCGATAAAACTGACAAACAAACATAATTTCACTACACATTAGCAACGAAGGGCGATGGTCTGAGACCTGACTTAAACCTGTTATTACGATAATATCCAGAACAATTTTCCTTGATTGGGAAGTTATCTTTTGGTGCGAGATGAATTATTCAAGCGGCATTACGCGCTGGAATAAGGGACTGGTGTATACGTAGTACTGATTGCATTCTGTTTTGATGAAGGAAATTATTAATATGTATTTCTTTTTATATTTTCACATCTGTTGGATATAATAAGGCGAAGAGAACCTAGCGTAACACCCGATCTTCGTGTAACGAATAATGAAATAATAATGAAAATATGAATAATGAAAATATCTCTACACATACAAACCATGATTGAACCCACAAATGTCGTGGTACCGATAACCATACTACCCAAGTCTTCTAAGTATCTAGCTATAGAGAAGATCATTAATTTACTATATAAGTTACATGTAATCAGACTATAACATATCTATAACAAAGAGCTACCTAACTAGGCGTGGAAGACACAAATCAGTAGCGTGACGTATAATAAAGTGCGAATTAATTATAAGGCCTGGCCGACAGTTGCTTCTAAGATTTATATGAAACAAGTTGTTGCCCGCTTTTTCATTTGCGTAGACTATAAAACGTATGTACTATTTTTTTCTAAATTCCGTATGATTTTCGGGAACTCTATTTATCAGTTCGACGTTGAGTTCCGCCACTTTACGCGTAATGCCTCATCCGGTGGGAAGTGGAGAACGGAGTGTCATAGCACAAGGTTCCCTCTGCCAACCGTGCTGTTTGCCAACCGTAGTGGGATACAGCGTGAAGCTGAAAAAAAATATCAGTGCTGTGGAGCACTGATATTTTTTTTCAATATACTCCCAAATGGTTTCTTTAGGCAATAGATTTGGTTGTGTATTGATTCAGTCACTCAGCAGTGGAAAAGCTTTATATATGTACTTATTTATGTTATAAAATCCAGTCGTGGGGCAGCGGCGGCGTGGGGCAGTGTGACTATAAAACTGACTGGTTGTGGGTTCGATCCTCACTCGAGGGGATGAAATATTTACTTAAATTTATATTTCCATTTCTTTCCTTTGGTGTCGAGGTTAAGTGCGACGTTGAGTTCTGCCACTCAACACGCAATGCCTCCAGAATTCGGCAAAAAGTGGGGAATGGAGTGTCTTAACACTAGGTTCCCTCTGCCTACCCTGCTGTGTGTGAAGCTGATTTAATTTATGTTATATTGTTAGGATTTACTTAACCAAGACTTATAAAAAAAAATATGTTATTAAAAATTGTTTCGTTTATCAAATCGTACAAAATGTCTCAAAAATAAGGAGAACATAGAGAATCGGGTATTCTAATAGTAGATTAGGTTTTCATATTCTCTTACCTTGCTTATAAAAGAGACATAGCCAAAAGCCACAATACAAAGACAAAGCCAAATAAAAACCTGTATTTGTAAGTTAGGCTTTAAAAGTTATAAAGCTACAAAATAATACGGTTCAGTTAAGAAGTGAGAAGTCTTAAACCATTTTTTCTAATGGAAAGGTGAAATATGACGTTGAAATATCCCAACAAGAATAATTACTTACTGCTTAATGAAAAATACTGTAATATAAAAAAATATGAAGAAACTCAGAAAAAAGTCGGAGCTTTCACAAAAAGCTTAGGTAAAAAACGATTTAAGCCTTTATTGCTACATTGACAAAAAGTGCGGATAACTTTGGTTACATAAGAAATTTAACTTTAACTTGCCTCCGACCAATAAATAAGAGTTATGTACAGACATGCTCTAAATTTAAATAGACTTGGAAACTCATCCTGTGCCAAATGAGGCATAAGCCACCCGGGGAAGTTTTACACAAGTTTTGTTTTGCAAAAGACCAGAGAGTTTGGAGTATCGGAGGGGGGAACGGTAAAAGAATTACGTACAGTTGGCTAGCTATGGAGCTCTTTCAAGTTATTTTATGTAACGGTAATATCTACCTATGTTAAAGTTTTTTAATACCGATCACTTATCTACCTCAATTTTAAGAAGACTCTTAGAGACAGTCGTGACATACATACTGAAACGCGATGGTTGTGGGTTCAATTCCCACTCTAAGGAATTAATTGTTTTTGTGTCCTCGCTCTGGTTACGCTCTTCAACGTGGATCATTGAAATTGGGAAACAGAGTGATTAAACACTATGTTCCCTTTGCCTACCCTTGTTTATATACGAAACCCCTATCTTAATCTCTTTACGTATTAATTATGGAAAAAAATATTATTATAGGATTTCTTGTTACATTAGAAGATGAGTGAAAATAAAACATACTTAGCGATAAATAGTTCTGTAGACTTTCTAAATCTTTCTATTAATATCAATAAAGTTCAAATTAAAACCACGAAAATCAAAAGCTCCGACGCAATTCAGTTAAGGACATACGAGTACCTACACATACAGTATTTGCTTTCCATCAGATATCTACAATAACACGAAAAGGTCAAATCTAACACGATTGGTATGAACGAAAAATGCTTGGCTAATAGAGCCGGCAGATAGGGCACGGTGCAAAATTGAATACGTCCCCGGCCAATCTCCGCGATAGATGCAATACTGTGGTATAAGATATAAGCGGTTTTCATAAATTTTGATTTATCTTTACTATCTATACTGGTCCAGGGTCCACTGGTCAGCTCTTAAAGTGTGGACTGATTGGAGACCAGCAGTACTAAAGCACCACATTTAAAGATATCAATGTGTTGATGCTCCTTGCTTTTGATGTTCTATGTTTTAACTACATAAGTAAATGTACTACCACTACGGCTCATTCACACGTTGCATTCTGATGTCCCCGGAGATGCCTATTTATTAGTATTACCATTCATCCATGATACACATGGCATCTGTGGCCATCCCTATGCGTCTTTTTACTTTAGAGTTTTTTTTATTATTATTTTCAAATAAGCAGGCCAGTTGTGGCGCAGGGGCATAAAGTGTGACCTACAGTCTCATTCTAACCAACTGATTGTGGGCTCGATCCCCATTCGAGGAGATGAAATATTTACTTAAATTTATATTTCCATTTCTTCGCTCTGGTGACGAGGACAAACACGGCGTTGAGATCTGCCACTCAACGCGCAACGCCTCCAGAATTCGGCAGAAAGTGGGGAACGGAGTGTCCTAACACTAGGTTCCCTCTGCCTACCCTGCAGTGCGCAGGATACAACGTCAAGATGATTTATTTATTTTTATTTATTCAAATAAAACACACCACGGACCTTGCTGGTCCGTGCCCTTTTCTGTTCTGTTTCCTTTTGTTTTTTTGTAATTTTGACTTCCTTGATTTTTATTTCAATATACTTCTTTACACAACAGAAGAATTGAAGATTTAATATGTTTTGGTTTGCTATATCGCTATATATCCGGTGGTTGCGTTGCCTTGTTTTGGATTCCATATTCTGCGTTTCCAGCTGCCACCGTTACATATCTTCAGGTCTTAATCCAGGTATATACCTACGTTATATAACTGCTACTGACGGTGTACAGGCTATCAATCATTCATATGAGATGACAGTACCATTATCTGTCTTTAGATATTTATACTATCTATACTTCTGTACTCTTTACTAATATTATAAAACAGAGAAGTTTGTTTGGTTGAACGTCTTAGCTCCAAAAAACTACTGGAAGGAATGTTAATTGTTTTGATATAAGCTTTTGAGGTCTATGGGCAGAGTTATATCAAGCACTAAGGACTAGGAGGCTAAGAGGCCAGGCGTGGTGCAGGACTTCAAACGTGCGACTGTAAACGAACGAACAAATATTTAATATTTTTATTTCAGGAAAAAATATTGTGTCATCAAATATTGATTTAATTTTGTAGTCTATTTCCATTAGACCACGAAAGTGAATCCAAAGGCCCAAAGCTAGTCTATTATAAATAACTAAATTGCCTTTAATTATGACGCTCATAGCTTGGACAATCATAGTATATGTAAACCGTAACAGCGTAGCACGTACTCGAGCAAGATTGTAAATAGAAGTCCGATAATGCAACGAAGGAGTCCAATTGACGCGATATTAGCATGGAAAGTGGCTGTCTGTATACGCAACGTTCTAGGTTCAATTCTTACTAGCGAGATGTATATATTTAAAAATATTACCATATTCCTACTTTGGCTGGATTCACGGCGTTGAGTTCCACAGCCGAACACGCAATTTTTTTAAATTAAGGAGAAAGATGGATCCTATCCTATCATTTTGAAGAACGAAAAAGCGGTGGGACCTGACGATATTTCGATCGAAGCGTGGTAGAACACTGGAAAGATGCCACACAGTCTCAGTGGCATCTGAGTTTCATTACCCCTATTTGAAAAGGAAGGGGCAGTGTTCAAGATTGTAGTAGTTATTTAGCTTAGCTTATGAGTGAGCGCTTAATCAACTTCAGGCTCCACTGAGAGTGTACTGTCGCTGAGTCTCAATACAGATTTCGTCCAGGATCAGACACTATGGACCCAATTTTTGCCCACAGAACTTTGATAAAGGCATACAGGGAAAGAGGGAGAACTTTGAAAAACTAAAAACTAAACTAGCTTCACGCTTTATCCTTAGCGGGGTAGTCAGAGAGAACGGAGCGCCAAACGCTACGGTTTCTACATACCTCTTTCGCCTCGTCCACTATCATCAACCTCTTCATACATGCCCCCCGGGGGGTCCTTCATGCTTTTTACGTGACGTTCCTCTAGTGTCTTTGATACTGTGTTTTCGAAAGTCAACCGAGAGAGATCGGAGGCTTTGCATGCGACCTTTTTAGATCTGCAGAAGGTGTTTGACTGTGTGCCTCGTCAGTGTATCTAGTGGGCATTGCGATTCCACGGATCGCTGATCACGGATCCCTGAGGCCTATATTAAGATAATCAAAAACGTGTACTACGACTCCACTTCTATGGTTAGGACTGATGTTTGCATACCAAACCTTTCCAGATTATAGTAAAAGTTCACCAGGATTAGGCTCCTTTCTTATTCAATGTAGTGCTGGATACAGTTTCGGTAAGAAATATTTAATAGAGGCAAAATGTGGTTTAAATTTCATTTAATTTATTTTTTAAATTTTAAAGTGCGGTCTTGAGTTCTGATACTTAACACGCAATGCTTCATGGGAACGAAGTATCTTAACCCGAGGTTCCCAGGGTCCTTCTGGGTACCTATTCTGCTATTTGCGGGATACAGCGTAAAGCTAAACAAAACCTAACCCAGATTAATTGCACAAGAAAGCAGTATCAGCCGAATTAATTTCAACTGCCTTACAACGACGTTATTTATTCATAACATATTATAAAAACTGTCAGTCAACCTTCCCTGAAACTTTACTCTTGATTTTGACTTAGAAGTTTCTCTGAAAAGGGACGGTTGTTGTGTTTTTAGTTTGGAACTTCGGAAATTGTTTTATTAAATAAAACTAATATTTAGAGGCCGGTCGTGGCGCAGCGGCACGAGGTGTGACTGCAAAACCGACTAGTTGTGGGTTCGATCCCCACTCGAGGAGATGAAATATTTACTTAAATTTATATTTCCATTTCTTCGCTCTGGTGTCGAGGTTAAGCGCGGCGTTGAGTTCTGCCACTCAACACGCAATGCCTCCAGAATTCGGCAGAAAGTGGGGAACGGAGTGTCTTAACACTAGGTTCCCTCTGCCTACCCTACTGTGTGCGGGATACAGCGTGAAGCTAATTTTAATTTTTTTTTTAACTAATATTTACAAAAAGGCTATCGGGGCGTAATATGGCAGCATTTATAACCGCAATGGTTGTGGGCTCGGTCACCATCTATTTACCTAATGTAATATAATATATAACCTTCTTAGTAGAACTATTTTCTACAAAACGGTTTTTTCAGCCAATACTTCTCGAGACTAGGCCGTTCATTCAAATAAACTCCTCAGCCTCAATTATATTAGATTAGAACTTTGACCTCCATAACTAGCCCAGGCCTTACAATAACATGTTAAAATTTATGGAAATGAAAGATCTTGGCAAGGCGTGTCGTGTTCAAACATTAGAGTAAGCAATTAAACAAATCCAATTATTAAATACCCGTCGGCGCCACGCATCTCGTAAAGACGGCGCCGGCTGTTTATGTACGACAGTTACTGACGTACCTTTATATTATATGTACACTAGTGGTATACCCTGGCTATATCTTGACGTTTTTTTCTCTTTTGCGTTTAAAATTATTTGTTAGAGACCGAAGAGCTTCGGGTGCACTTTATAGAAATCTAAACTATACTTTTTCATAGCCAACGTCATAATAATTTTCGTAACCTACCTTTAGTATCATAAATACTGTTTTCAAAAGATAATCGAAGTTCCCCTATTTTGTTACCATTTCTCGTATTTATAGTTTTGCTGTTATTTTCTCAATGTGATCAAACAACAATTACAGATTTGATATATAAGTTTTTTTTTTAGCTTCTCGCTGTATCCCGCATATGGCAACGTAGGCAGAAATTTACAAATGTAGTGTACCACCTCGTTCATCATTAAAACACTTCCTTTTCCACTTTTCAAGGAGTTCTGGCGTTAGGGTCAAGTGGCGAAACTGAACGCCGCTATAAATTAAATAAAATATTGTTTTTAATATCTATAATTCTGAAAAATAAACAAGCGCACTGTCAGTTAAGCTATTTTATATATCCTAGATGGTAAAATCTTTTACTGTATACAAAGTAATCACGAAAAAAATAAAATTATCTTACCAATAAAAAAAATCGACAACCATCAGGACTCTTCCAAACCATATAACAATGGCGTCAGTAAGAACACATGTATGTATAATATAAAAGAATAGAAAAAACGAAGTCGCTATTCTAATTCAAATTCTGTCATAAAGGCATAAATGGATAGGTATATTTTGGGGCCATTTTGCCAAACTTGCAAAGTTGGAAATTCCTTTGACACATGAACGTTGGAAACTGACTCAACTTTATTGAGTTCGCTAGTCACATACTATCCGTAAGTTCGTTCCGATAGTTAGGCCTAAATGTGTTTGTATGTAGAGCTCATATAACTAGTGGATTTTTTGAGGCCATTCGTGGCGCAGCGGAACAAGCGTGCGACTATTTTTGTGACATTGCATGTTAATGGACAGAACTTAACGCCGCGCTTTGTCATGTGCGAGAAAATAAACAGGAATTGAATCCAAAACCATCGCGTTTACAGTCACATAAGGCACGACGGCCTCAGTAACTCATTTTTTTGACTTCACGCTGTACACCACCCGAAACAGGGTAGACAGAGGTAACCTGAGAACATAGTAGTAAGGCAATCGGTTTCCTTTAGAGGACTTCCCAGCGGAAGAAGAATAATAAGTTTGAAGATGTCGTGACGCAGTAGAACAGCCTCTGTATGTTAACACGATTATTATTGATCTCCATTGTAGAAAATAAATAATATTGTGAAATTATTCTTTTTTTTCGTTCTCGTAGACAAAGCGGCCTCGAGTTCCTCCAATCAACACCCAATATTTCAAAAACTTCTTTTTGACACTAGGCCACTCTGCCTACTCTGTTGGTAAATACGTGAAGCTGCTTTTCATTTTAGGAAATGTTAAATTTCACAAAGTAGCCAAAAAAATCAATTGACACGTACGTAATGCGCTTAAAATACTTTTTTAATTCACATAAACACGATATACGGTAAAACAATATGTGCTGGTTGAATTCAGGTAGGCTTGTAAGTTTCGTTATAAATCGCGGCGAGTGGCCCGCCTAGATAGCTAGGCAGAAATTTTGGCAAAGGCACCCAATAACGGTTACTGCAGACAAAAGCTTAAAATGATGTAACATTTTTTATTTTATTAATATATATTAATTATTTGTTTTACCTTTTTTAGCTAGATATCAGGGTAGCAAAGAGAAATTAGTGTTAGAACACTCCGTTCCTTCTTTTCCACTCTATATTAGAGACATTGAGTGTTGAATGACATGGCATCCACCTCTGCAAATGGGAATCGAACCCAATATTGTTACGGTTATAGTCAGAGATTGTGATGCAACGCTAAGACGACCTCTTTATTTTATTAAACAGTTAATTTTTAGTTGAGGATTTTCATATTAAGACTGAAATTAAAAAAAAAAAGTTTTAATATAATAAAACTAATTTAAAAAAAACGTTATACAAAAGGCATCAAAGACGCTACACTGTATTCAAAATAAATAATTTAGTTTTACCTACTCCTGGTTAATCAACGTGGGATCCGCGATAAAATAGACGATAATTAAAGAATCAGAAATCATAACACTAGGCTCTCTCTGCGTAGAGGGTCTTACTTTTATTGCTATGTGAGGGTGCGAGAGATTCCCATTCACGCATGCCGTAGGGACCGCATGCTGTAATCGTTTTCATTAGTCAGACCCGCATACGAGGTACGGGAGATTCTCGTTCACGAACCAACCGATATTTTTTTTTAGATGTTAGACTACGTGCGAGTGGTAAGCCGTATATAGATAGCCTATTTTTGGACTCCCTTAATGCATATGCGGAATACAGCGTAAAATAAAATAAAAATTAACAAAAAATCTCAAGTCTACACAAACCATAAGAGATCCTAGCGAAACAATGTCGTAAGAGTGGCTACAACTTACGGATCGTGGTTTAAGTCCAGCTTGATTTCGGAATTTAATTTACTGGCTGCTGTTTATCTGATAGACACTGGTAGAATTTAAACAAAGCGAAATACTTTTTACTTCTTACGATATGTGTTCGATGCACTTATCGTATACGATATTTGTTTTTCTATAGTTTTACACTGTAACTTCGACTATTTCTGCCCAATTTTGATTCCCCTGCGTGGTAGACGATACAGCAACCATCACGTTTACAGTTACACCCTGTGTCGCTGGACAAACGGCCGTGGGAACCTGGGATCCTAGGATTAAGACACTCCGTTCTCCACTAAGATACACCATTCCATACTTTCCGCCGAATTTTTGATGCATTGCGTATTGAGTGGTGGATCTCAACTTCGCACATTGTCTCGTTAGCAGAGCGAAGAAATAAAAATAGTAAATATTCATTGTCTCAAATGGGAATCAAATCCAATAGCGTCACCTTTACAATGACACGCTTGCCAGTGCCATGACCGCCTCAATAAGTTTTCTTTCTGTTATAAAATTTTCCTTGCTGATATGATAAATAGGTCACAGTTTTATTTATAGCCTAGCTTACATTGTTGCTAGGTCTTCCATCTGAGATATTTGTGCTTGAATTTTATCAATTTATATTTCTAGGACCCACGCCACATGTGTGATATATAAGTTTTTTGGGTTAAAGACGAATGGAGCTTACGTGATTCTAGTAGTTGAATTGAAATGTAGATCGATTCTATCTAAAATACTTTAGCATACATTTAAGGTTTGAAGGTTTTTTTTTTGTAATATTCAGAATGTTTTATTGTGTTTCAGAATTCTATACTTTTTTTTTATTTCACGCCGTATCCTACATAAAGCACAGTAAGCAGCTGGCGGAAACCTAGAGTTAAGACAGAGTGCCTTTTCCCCATTTTTATACTAACTTTCCCAATATCAAATCATCAGTCATTCCGTATTGAGTGGTCGGAACTCAACATTGCACTTTGTCTTGTCACCAGAGCGAGGTAAATTAATTTAACCTTTTCCGAAGCAATGATTAAACACACAGTCGTCTCGTTTACAGCACGACTGTGAGGTTACGTCGTATCAGCCAAAATAACATCAGCCAAGCGAAAATTTAATAAAAATACTTTGAAACATCACTCACAAGTATCTTATCATAACCAAACACAGGATTCCATGATCGATAGCAACCAAAACTAGCACTTCGCTCGAACGCGTGAAGTATCCTAGACGAAGCCATTAGAGTGTCACCCGCTGCGGCCATGGCGGCCATGAATAATTCCACAGAGATTAAGCGGAGTGCCCCGAGACGCTCATTTATTGCAAATTCGCATTTGGAAATTCATCTGTGGAGTTTCTGCTTGGGGAAACAATGCATTTTCAATATGATGCATGTTTCTTTTTCTAGGTTTCTTTTTTTTTGGTGCATCATCTTGATGATGGTGTATTATGTAATAAATCAACTTCACGTTGTATCCCGCACACAGCAGAGTAGGCAGAGGGAACCTAATGTTAAGACACTCCGTTCCCCACTTTCTGCCGAATTCTGGAGGCATTGCGTGTTGTCGAATCCACAACCAGTCGGTTTTACAGTCACACTTTGTGCTACTGCACCACGACTGGCCTGGTGTATTACGTAATTTTATTGTATTTCTCTCGTATATCTAAAGAATACATTGTTCAAAAACTGACTGTCTCTGGAGAATGTATTAGTTATTATAGTCATAATTCTTTAATTTTTGCCTACATCAAAATATTACGATGTGGATGGTTGTCTAACCCAATATCGTACTTTGTTGCCTTAAACTATAGACATCGTAAATAAATTATAAAAATAGATTCTTCCAACTTTCAGCTTTGTCAAACTTACTTACTCATAAACTCTGTTGACTAAAATCTATGTATCTCTTTTTTGGCTTCACGCTGTATCCCGTACATAGCAGGGTAGGCAGAGGGAACCTGGAAGTATAGGATTAAGACACTCTGTTTCCATTATTGTGATGAGTGGCGAAACTCGACGCCGCGCTTTTTTGCCTCGTTACCTGACCGAGGAAATGATGCCAACCGGAAATGCATCCTAAAATCTTTAGAAAGTGACATATTCTATTCTAGTTTGTGGTGATTGATTCAACAACTCCTCAATTCCCTTCTATTTTTCAGTTCTGCTTATCGTAGGAATTCACTAATGTAGAAGATTTAAGCAACAATATGTACTCCGTAATAGAAAACGTTATACTTATTTGACTTCGGAAAACGGAGTCATTTATAATTTATAAAATTTACTTTCCGAGAAATTTGTGGACAAACATATAAACATAAATATATACACTTAAAAAATTTTACTACACACTAATTTTGGAGCCTAAAATAGATAACCATACTCTATTAGCTTATATCAGTAATTTCAAATGTACATAGTTCATGCCAAATTGATTTTAGCACCCTTTTAACAAATAAAAAACATTTCAGTTGACTTAAACACATGTGACTAGATAAAATCTATTTCAATACGTAATCCGGTTTGAATAATTCCCGTAGAGGTGTCCCGAGATAGCGTTTAGGCCGACTTCTTGGCAAGCTCCCCCAATAACTGCCGGCGAGGCTGCACTCTGCCGGAACGCGATGGTATTGATATCTAGTAGTAGTTTAATTTAAATTTAGTCATGTGAATTTATGTATATGTATATACGCGACGGTTGTGAGTTCGATTACTATTCGGGGAATGAAATATTTAATTTTTACATTTCCTCGCTCTGATAACGAGGCAATGGTGTTGTATTCCGGCATTTAACTCGCAATGCCTCAAGAAATCGGTAGAAAGTTGGGAACGGATGTAGGGAACGGAGTATCTATCTAGAGATTGTAAAACTATTTAAGATAAAGAAAGTTGTTAGGATCTGTTGTAACTTCTATAATGCCTGAAAAAATTAAAATCTTTCTGCAACCACTATTCTATTGAAAAATATTTTTTCAATTCAAAACATTAATTCCTGAGACTAGTGTGCTTAACCAAACAAACTATTCAGCTTTATAATATTAATATGGATACATATTATTGTAGATTCATATTTACCTATATTATTTCTAGAAGAAGAAGGAGCTGAAATTTTGGTTGATAACACTAATGTCAAGAACTACTGCTTTAATTAGAATTTTCGTCCTTCATGTATTTAGTACATGTGTTTGTATAATATGTGGACCTTCTGATATATAATATGAATATTTAAAAAATTGTATAGTAGTTATTAGAATTTTATTTCTACAATTTTTAACACAAGGCCAAAAGATGGAAAATGTAAATGGTTTTAGCAAAGCAGTGCCAACACGTGTAGACTAGAGACTTATAGGGTACTGTTTTGTTTGGAGGTTAGATGTTGAAAAATATAACGACAAAAATTTAATTTCTTTAAGTCTTTACTAATATTATAAAGCTGAAGAGGTTGTTTGATCGAATGCACTAATCTTAGGAAGTACTGGTTCAAATTGGGAAAAAAAATATTGAATAGTCGAAATATCTAAGAAGGCATAACATCAAGTCAGCCCAATTACATTGGATGTGTCACAATTTTTCGTCCAATTGGCTACTTGGGTGAAAAAACTCGTAAAACTATAAAGAATCTAACTCTACCGCGTAGTCATTACATACCATAGAATGATAAAGCTTTTTTGTAGCTTCACGCTGTAACCCGCATATAGCAGGTTATAGCAGGCAGAGGAAATCTGGAAATCTAGTGTTAAGACACTTCATTTCGTTCCCCACTTACCGCCAAATTCTCGAAGCATTATATATTGAGTAGCGAAATTCACTGCGGCGTTACCAAAGCGAGGAAATAAAACTATGAAATATTTAATTCCTTAAAGCGAGAATCGAACCTAAAACCTGTCCCCAGTGTACTCCTGCGCTACGTTTGGCTTCTATCACAAAGTGTAATACTTATATTGTATACCTACATAATATATCGATGTAAGAAATATACTACAGGAGTTTGTTAAAATCTTAATAATTATACTCTATTGTAATAAAATCACAAAAAATCCAAAAAAAAAGGAAACAGAACGAAAATTTATGTAAATGTTGGCAGTTATATGCGTCAATATCACAATATGTTACTTTTCTTATACCTTCTTGGAATTTTCTTGCTCTAATTTTAGCTTTTTTGGACTGAACGTTTTCTATTCTATAGTTTTGCCACACGAGACCGTAAAATACGTTTATTACGTGTTCTTTTAGCTTCAAGCTGTATCCCGGACATACCAGGGTTAACAGAGGGAACCAGGGAAACTAAACGCCACGTTTTGCCTTGTTACTAGCGTGAAGACACGAAAACAGGTAATATCCTAAAGTAAGAATCGAACCTACAATTAATAATTACTTACAGTCATGTACTATGCCCCTGTACCAGAAGCAAGTACTCTGAGGCCAGTCGTACAAAGTGTAATTGTGAAATCGACTGGTTGTGGGTTCAATCCCCACTCGAGGAAATACTTATTTACATTTATATTATCATTTCTTCGCTCTGGTGACGAGGCAAAGGGCGGCGTTGACTTCCGCCACTCAACACTCAATGCCTCCAGAATTCGACGGAAAGAACAGAGTGTCTTAGACTAGGTTCCCTCTGCCTACCCTGCTGAATGCGGGATACAGTGTGATTTAAAAAAAATAACTTTATAAAAATGTAATAAATAGAAAAGTACTAAGAAAATGCACCATACAAAACTTTATACTTAATGAAACTAACTACAACCATCAGTTCTTCAAACACTGCATGTTGGATGAAATTAGTAATTAGTTAACATCAAAACTTGGCTCAAGATTGTTCCGGCGTTGGCTTCCCACGACCTGAAATGCTTAATACGTACACTATATTTATGTTTACCTATATAGGTACATATATAGAACTCTACCGTTACTGACAGACAGACGACCCACAGACGTTGCCATAAATGATCTTTGGAGAGTGTAAGGGAACACTGAGAAAGAAACATTAGGAGTGTCTTGTCACACTATATTCTTTCTTTCGTGCATAAGGAGACGTAGTGTGAAGGCACTTTGTTTCTCCATGCCGCTTCATTTTTGAGACATTGCGTGATGACTGATGAGTCGCGGAACTCAACGCCGTGCTCTATCTTATTGTTGCTCTTCAGAGCGATGAGTTAATTCCCTCGAATGGGATGGGATGGGCACAACGGCCGCATGTCACGAAGGACGGTCTGTGTCTTCTGTCATATTCCATGTAGGAGATGCGCGACATTTTTAATAATATATTTTAAAGCTAAGCTAAGCTTTTTTTATACTTTCAATAACATATTTAACTTTCTTCCGTATATGAACAATAAGCACTCTGTCTGGCTTAACTTCCATGTAAATAATAAGATACGTATATATTATTCTTATTCACTTTGTACACTTATGTAATGAAACATACAGAATTTAGGCAAAAGCGTGGCGTTAAGTTCTGCCACTCAACACGCTATACCACCAGAATTCATTAATCCACCAGAAAAGTGGGGAATGGAATTAACTTAATTTAAAAGGAGTGTAACACTCGATTTCCAGGTTCCCTCTACCTACGCTTCTATGTGTGAGAAACGGCGTGAACCTAAAAAAACTAAGATATGATAATAAATACAATGAATATTAAATGAAACATTTGTTTGTGAAATCAAAATAAATCACAAAATCCTAACTAAGCTACTTTCTATCTAAAATAATCCTATTATAGAGGAAATCATTATTGGATTCGCTTTTAATGGCCGCATTAGGTTATAATGGAAAGTGAAATTAGGTATGAATTTATTGGGCTTAATAGACTTGCTTAGTGATCAGCATTAGTTATAGAATTACTCGCGGTTCAACGGATTCCGGAAAACGTGGAAGATAGCGTGAACGTTGTTAAATGACTGAAATGTATTAAAATTTAAGGCAAAAAAGGGAATTTAAGAAAATATCGAAGGGTAGGCAGAGGGAACGTAGTGTTAGGATACTTCATTCCTCATACCTTAATTTTTGAGATATTGTGTGTTGAGTGTTGTAACTGGACGTCGCTCTTTGTCTTGTTATCAGAAGGAAAATAAAAATAATTTATTCCCCAGAGTGGGGATCGTACCCACAATCACTGCCTTCATAGTCACACTTTGTGCCACTGCGCTACGATAGCCTAAATATTTCATATGTTATACAATTCTCAGTTATTTCCATTTGTCCACGGATTCGAAGTCTCAGGTTAAAGTTATATAACCAACTAATTAATTAAAACGAATTTTAAACTTTAAATTGTATAATTAACACTTTAATTAAAAAACTTAAAAATATACTTCTAATCTTTTATACATAGATCCCTTAAGTATGAGAGTCAAGGGACGCGGTACTTCCAAAGTTAAAATATGAAAGTTGGCATTTTAATTAAAGTTTAAAAAATTGCATTTGAATAAGTAACGATCTGGCACATCTTTTTAGTCTCGGAGCAATTATAAAGACGATTTTTATAAAAACTTTTGAATGTTGGTACCTTCTAATACTATGGTTGGAACAGCTTTCATGCATATTATAAAGTTGCTAAGTTCTGTCACATGACCAAAATAAAAAAAAAAATTTAAGCTTCATATTTCTTCCCGCATAGCAAGGTACATACTCCGTTTTACTACAACTAATCACAAACATTACATTCAATAGCTTAGTGAGTTCGATTCCAATTCGAATTCGTGAAACATTTAATATTGCCACTGTCTTCGCTGTAGTAGCGAAGCAAAAGCGCGGCGTTGAATTCCGCCATTCAACACTCAATGCCAATATAATTCAGTGGAAAGTGGAGAATTGAATGTCTTAATACCAGGTTCCCTCCCGCATATAGCCTACCTTGCTATGTGGGATGGGATACAGCATAAAGCTAAAAAAATATTGAGAGGCGGAACTCAACGCCACGCTCTGTCTTGTCAAGGTGGATAATTTTACTTTCCATTACGTTAATCCTTATACTCTACAAAATGGACTATTTTAAGAAAAAAAAATATTATAATATTATGAAATATACTTTCCACAGGACGAGATCGCGGTTATAATATATTACAATGCGTTAATTAGCATTACTTGATAGTGACAGAGGGCCTTAATTACCTTGTATGGTGTATGTACTCGAAAAAATAGCGTCCGCTGGAACCGTTCTTTACAATAGAGGTTCAGTTTATTTTTCTTTATTTTACATTTAATTTAATATCCGAAATGTTGTTTTGCTGCTAATGTGAGCTAAGGGATACCGGGTTACGGAAGTTTCCCTTGGCTCCCGTAGCTTCGGCCTGTAACGATCGAGACGGAGCACCGTGAGGGTTAAGTGTATAATGTGGATAGTCTAAAGTGAAAATAAAATATTTTTTTTCCTGTGTACAAATCGAATCCACAACTATTATTAGACAATAAAACATATTTTTAGAATAAATACTTCATTTATTACGCTCGGAATCTATTTTTCCGCATCATTTCCGGTTACTAATTCGTTCCAATCCACTATTGTTAGTAGATATTTAAAGGAGTGTTATAGACACTCCGTTAGATAAATAGGCAACTAAAAGTAGGTTTGTACACCTACTTAACCATTAAAATACTAAACACAACAAAATATGTTAAATAAAATAAAATCAGCTTAACCCTGTATCCCGCACACAGCAGGGTAGGCAGAGGGAACCTAATGTTAAGACACTCCGTTCCTCACTTTCTGCCGAATTCTGGAGACATTACGTGTTGAGTGGCAGAATTCAACGCCGCGCTTAGCCTCGACACCAGAGCGAAGAAATGCGACTAGATAATATATTTAAATTGTACTAAAATATAGAAAAATTAATGATCCCTAAAACATCGAATCGACAGCGTGACCGATATTGTGGGTAACTCCAACCCAGTATTGTTTCTGCACGCTACTGCCGCTAATTATCATATTAACTGAAGAGCGTTTTAATTTATCTGTATAATTAATTATTTTAGCAGTGTTATACACATTTTACTATGTAAAAAAGCAGCATCACGCTGTAGTAGAAGAAACACAATGTGAAGACACTCCGTCCACCACGCACTGTATTTTTTTTTAAATGAATGAGTGACGGAACTCAACGCCATGCTTTATTTACCAATCTATATAAAAATCAACTTAACTTAACTTAACTTAGCTTCACGCTTTATCCCTTGCGGGGTAGTCAGAGAGAACAGAGCGCCAAACGCTACGGTCAATCGCAAAAATCAATTATTATTATATTCTAATATTTTAAATACTTTGTTAAGTTTTGATGCACATGACGGCATAATATTATGAATAAATGCTATATATAATATTAAATACTTCATTTCCCCGAATGGGAATCGAGCCCACAACTGTCGCGCTTACAGTCGCACGCTTTTGTTCTTACGCCACGACGGCCTCAAACCTATATAAGTTCTAGAAAATAAGATAAAACGGCTATTTTACCACTATTTTCAAATATATCGATTGGACGCGTCGCTATGACAAATGCATACTCTATTGCCCCGCGAACAGATGTATACGGTTTAAAGTAGATGAGTTATGGCCTTTCTTTGAACTGAACAATGTTTGAAAACTTTTTCTCATTGAAATTTTGCAAATTTTACAATAGATATGTATGCGAGGCTTATTTAAGTTTTATAACATTTAGTTTAGTTGTTTATTTTCTTAGGAAAATTGTAAATTTATTCCTACATGACAGATATCCTAACAACAAATAAGTTGTTACAAACATATTAAAATTTCGATGCGATGATTCGATAGCTTGATGAGACCGTATGGTCTATTAATCAGTCTTCATTCAAATTTTATACGTTATCCAAAAAACGTGTTTTTCTCAAATACACGTCAAAAATGCTAATATTACTAGCAGTCTCTTATAGAATCGTGGCGCAGGTGCACAAGCGTACGACTAAAAGCGTGATATATTGTGGGTTTGATTCCCCGCTGACGCTGACACACTGCGCCAAAACGGCCTATTTTGTTTGCCCGTATAAATACATTTTATACAAAATCACTAGAAGTCACAAACAGTTTAGACAATTTCGCATCATAATATATATAAATAATATATGAAAGTTCGCAGAAGTAATGGAGAGATGCCAACGATTCGCCGTACATCGTGCTGTGACTCACGAATGTTTTCGTCATGCCTAAAATATATTACTATTATTAGTCATAGCAATATTTTGGCCAAAATCTTTAACCTTTTTAAATAACACCTGCCTATAATAATATTAGCATGTGGATCTTAGATTTATTTATCTGCTATAGCACCTCGGCGTTAGGTTCCGCCATTCTATGAATTTAGAAGTACAGAACATAGTATATTATAATAATTTTAGCAATGGGCAATGCTTGAAGCTAAAAATAAATAAATAGTAAAAATAATGTATAAATATTTTTAAAAATATTTGCTGTAGCTGTTTCGTAGCCTGAAGCTACGATTCCGTAGCTACTAAATTGCTACGAATCTCTTTATGTGTTATACATAGCATTTAATTATAGAATTAAAACAAATTATTATTAACTAAATAGAGAGAATTTATTGAAGGGTACAGAAATTAAAGTAGCTCTTATACTTATGTAATTCAATAGCAATACTTACTCAGAATATACCTGTAGCATCATCAATAGTTTCTTTAATATTTCTGTAGCTTAGTTTTTTGAGATCATCGTGGTGGAGTAGTGCAGTGTCTCACAATTAACGCAACGATTGACGGTTCCGGCATGATTGTAGTTAAATTATTTTCAATTCTACGCCTTGGAGGAAAACGCGCGGCGTCTTTGAGACTATCATTTTTTTAGGTTTACGCTGTATCCCGCACATAGCCTACCCTAGGCAAAAGAGTCCTGGTGTTAAAACACTAAAATAAAAATTAAAAATCAGCTTCACGCTGTATCCCGCGCACAGCAGGGTAGGCAGAGGGAATCTAGTGTTAAGACACTCCGTTCCCTATTTTCTACCGAATTCTGGAGGCATTGCGTATTGAGTGGCAGACCTCAACTCCGCGCCGCGCTTGGCCTCGAAACCAGAGCGAAGAAATGGAAATATAAATTTAAGTAAATATTTCATCTCCTCGAGTGGGGATCGAACCCACAACCAGTCGGTTTTACAGTCACACTTTGTGCCACTGTGCCACGACTGGCCTCCGTTAAAACACTACGTTTCCATTAAGACACATCTGTTCCCTATTTTCCTCTAAATTCTCGAGGTATTGCGTGTTGAGTTCCATACGCAAAAATTGTAGGAAAGTATTATAACAATAGCTTCCTTCTGTGTATCTAATACTTATGCGGTTAAAAAATATGAAAATGCGATACTTCAATTAACCAATAAAATATAAAAATAACCGTTGCTTGATATTTCATATGTCAAAGACAAAGTCAAATAATTTTATTCAAAATAAGAAGTTACATGCTTCATTTTTTGAACGTCAAATAATTTACCACCAGTTCACTAAAATTAATGCTTCAGACCTGAGAAGAACCGGCGCAAGAAACTCAGCGGGACTTATTTTTTTAAAATTAATTATACAAAATCACATTTCAACGTTTCTGACAATGATACTTTGAAATAGACTGGAGCGAGCATTTCATTCCCAAGGCGTGTTATCATTATATAATCATTAATATATTCAATAACTTTATAATATGTCAATTAATAATTATTAGCACTTTACATACCATTTAAAAATGTTTAGATATATATATATTTTTTTTTTCAATTTACTTATAAATTCTCCTAGCATATTTTTATTTTGAACCTATTTTGAATATTAAATTTGAAAACGACGTCGCATGGTAGTACATCATAGAGACGAAATTCTTCCACCATACAGTAAGCAAGACACGCTATTTGCATTTTATTAAATTCAAAATTTTATTTTATCACCGCAATCTCATGTCGTTCGAGATTCATAAGACCTGTCAGTACCAACATTTTCATATTATATATGTATATGGAAGGAAATATATATGTAAGTATAATATGTAGATGTATGTATGATAATTATTAAAACTTTACAAATTCTGAAATTTTAGATACGCGGTTGCGTATCAAGCCAAGTTCAGTCCCCAAATAAAAGGAAAAAGGCAATGAATGTTATAATATATACAAATTGAAGCTACTTTCAACAATACAATTTGAATGTATTTAATATAGAAAAAAGGAATTTTATTTATATAAATAAAATTCCTTTTTTCTATGATTATATAGTTGTGCCATCACAGAGTTTGAAAGGAATCACTAGATTTCCTCTACCTACCCCGATATACCGTGGGTTACAGTTACAGCGTACAGCTTAAGAGAAATATTTATGGCACGTTCGCAATATCGTAATCAAAGAACAAAAACAGCAACAACAATAAAAATAATTGTGTATTTGAACTGACAAAATCTAGCGCTATGATCTAAAAAATTATTTTTTATTTTACCAGACCGATAAACACAGTATAAATATAATAATGTGCTCGAGGCCAAGAACTCTCGTGCACAGTCAAAGACAGCTCATTAAGGAAATTACTTAAGTTCGACAAAATATATAATAAATTCGACATAATTATTTAAAATGAAACAAAATAGAAACGAAATTCACGTTTTTGTTAATGTTAAACTCAAAATCCATTAGTCGGTGACTGTAGTTGGAATACGTTTATAAGCCAAAGTAAATCATGTTTCACTGCCAAATTTTGTGACGCCGGCCCCAGGAAATAGGTACCACATTAGCCAAAAGGCATTTGATATGCCGTAATGTCTTTTTAATATATTATTTTAAAATAATACTATACTTAATAGATAAATTACGCATAACAATTATTTTGGAATCTTATAATTGGTTTTTGAACAAGATATTTCTCTAGGTAAAGAGGTAAAGAGGAGCAAACAAGACGCATTAAAAAGAGTGTAAGAGAGCAATCAGAAGGAATTTTCAAAATTCTTAAGAGAACGGAAAAAAAAAATTTTTCCATGTTACGTTTTAAGGTCCACGTAAACCAAGTTGCGAGCAACTACTAGTTATTCAGTATAAATACTAAGCCAAAAATACCTCAGCCGTACCAGTTGCGACAGCTCCAGACCTAGCAGTGATAAAACCTTACAAAATACAACTATTTGTAACTAAATGTGTTATATTTATTGTAATAATCTATAGATTGATATAATCGATAGGCATTTCCTTTGCAAGTTATCGCTCAGCTTACTTCGTATTAGTTGAATCACGCACAGGCTGTACTGCGGTAACGTAAAGAACATTGTAATATTGCTAACAAAGTAATTTTATGGGAAACTTCAGTTCTTGTACGTGTGTAGTATGTTGTTTATTTTGATATTTATATTGGTTTTTTTTATCTATACTTATATCATATAGTTAGAGAACTCATTTTGTTGAAAGCACTAATCTTAAGAATTACTGGTTCGAAAGAATAAATATCTTTTTGTATTGGATACTACATTTATAGAGAAAGGCTATTAACTATATTAAATCATATTGATTGTTTCGATGTACCTCTTTTGTTTTGATTTGTTTAAAACTGCTAAATGTTTCAAAATCTACAACTATTTTATGCAATTTGACATACTGCAATTATAATCATCACCATCATCATCGTGATCATCCTATCTTTGTAAATTTCTGGGTGGAGACCATAAACACTATTATAAGTATTCATGTAGAGGCCAGTCGTGGAGCAGGGGCACAAAGTATGACTGTAAGATCAACTGGTTGTGGATTCGATCCCCACACGAGGAAATAAAATATTTATTTACATTTCTTCGCTCTGGTGTGGAGGCAAAGCATGGCATTTATTCCGCCACTAAACACGCAATGCCTCCAGAATTCGGCGGAAAGTGGAGAACGGAGTGTCTTACACTAGGTTCCCTCAGCCTACCCTGCTGTGTGCGGAATACAGCGTGAAACTGATTTAATTTGATTTAATCTATAATAGTATTTTCAGGTGTTTCAGGTGAATTTACAGTTGATTATAATATTCATGTAGACCCATATTTACTAACGGGGATTCTAAACATGAGCGTGTCTTTGTGATTCTAGCTAATTAATATTACGTAACACTGTTTTGGTTTCATGACTTATATGAAACTAAGTTAGCTAGCTCTATATGAAACTCTACTAAATCTATCTCTATACTATACGAACAGTTTAGTTTAAATGACAAAATAATATATAAATTATAACTGAATGCTAAAATTGAATATATTATGTAAAGCTTCACGCTGTAACCCTCATACCAGAATGTACAAATAAATCAGCTCCGCGCTCATGTATCCCGCCCACAGCAGGGTAGGCAAAGGGAACCTAATATTAAGACACTCCGTTCCCCACTTTCTGCCGAATTCTAGAGGCATTGCGAGTTGAGTGACAGAACTCAACGCCGCGCTCAGCCTCGACACCAGAGCGAAGAAATGGAAATATAAATTTAAGTAAATATTTCATCTCCTCGAGTGGGGATCGAACCCACAACCAGTCGATTTTACAGTCACACTTCGTGCCGCTGCGCCACGACCGGCCTCAACAACAAGGAGAACTTAATTTTAAAACACTTCGTTTTCCTTCGTTTCCGAGTTTTCGAGACATTTTGTGTTCTATGGCGGAACACAACGTCACGTTTTGCTTTGAATGTATTGATTTAAATTAGCTTAATTTCCTTAATCTGATAGACAAAGCGTTGCGACAATTTCCGTCAATTAACAAGCAAGTTCCTTAAAACTTGGGGTAGAACGAAAGAACGGAGTGTTTTAACAATATGTTCCTCTGTCCTACACTTCTATATGCGGAATACACATGAAGCTAAAAAACATTCACCAATTCGACATCGAACCCACAACCCACCTTTCAGTCATATCAATGTCATAACACAAAATAACATTTCTCAGACGACCCTAAACATTGAAACATGAATGCAAATAGCCATTACGAGTACTAGAATGAAGTCGTTCAACGGCGCAGTCGTAAAACGCGAATAAAATCTGGCATAACAGCCAGTTGTAAAATTACACCGTTTCCGTACCCTATTAATTGCATAATTTGTGTTTAGGAGTTATATCGGTTTGATAGAGTAAGTTTCTTTTGTTAATATTTATGAGAAACTAGTGGCCGTAATTTGGTGGAAGTGTTCACGACCCAAAAAATGTAAAAGATAGTTTTTTTCCAATTTCCCGATCCTGTAGGAGAAATTCTATCTTAGGACAAAATTTCTGCATTCTACACCTTGTAGTTCAGGTTGTACGTGTGGTTCAGGTTGTGCCGTGTAGTTCCGGTTTTGGGTTAGATTCCCACTCGGAGATATGAAAATGAATTATTTAATATTTTCATTTCTTTCCTCTAGTAATGAGGCTGGCGCGGCGTTACGTGGCTTAATGGGAATTAGAGGTTCCCACGGTACCCTGCTATGTACGGGATACAGCGTGAAGCTAATAAAAAAGTAATAATAAGTAGTAGACTTTGCATCTTGAGAAGCGGAACTCAACGCCGCGCTCAACGCGCTTTGTCTTCTTAATGGAGCACGAATATGAAAATAATTAATACTCCGGAATGGAATCGAAACCACATCCTTCGAGTTTACAGTCAAAAGCAGTGCCACTGTTTCACGACGGCCTCCATCCTGTTATAAATATGTCTGTGACTCAAATAAATATAAACAAATATTTGAACCTGCAACAAAGTCCATATACAAGGAATTCCCTTAAGAGCCTTAATAGCTTTGCACCTAACGCGGCTTAGAGGATCTCACGGGTCGATAAATCACAAAGTACCTGTTTTCGTACTTGAACTCTTGGTTTATATTGCAGAGAAAGCTTTATATAAATAGTTTTATTTAATATTATATGACATATATAATAAAATACTGTACTAAGGCCGCTGTATGTGTGTATCCATAGCAGCACAGGGATAGGGCAAATGCATTTCGGTTCGACTCCCAAACGGGGGAATGAATTATTTTCATTTTCAGCATTCAAACGAAGAGTTCCTCTATTCGATGTGTAATAAACCCCTCTGTCTATTCCGCTATATGCGGGATACACCGTAAAATTGGAATATATCTCCAGATACGATCATCTACATGTATCGCAAAAAAAATAAGTTTCTTTTGCGCTAGCTAGCTTGCACTTTACTCACATCTCAAGTGTCGAGTCACGCATCGTCTATAAATTACAAAGTATTACGAAGAAAAAATTAACAGGTAAGAGCCAGTAATGATCGAACTTCGGGTCACCAATTTAGATATTCAAATTGTGCTACGCTTTATCGATGTTTCACGCTCTTGAATAAATGAGTGACTTTTTAAAATGTTTTGTGTGGAAAAATTCTACATTTAGTTACACAGTTATACACAGATTTCCCCCAGGAATTCGGAGAGAAGTGGGGAAAGGGGTGTATTAACTCTAGGTTCCCAAGTTCCCTCTACTTACCTTGCGTAATCTTTGTGCGTATCAGCATACAGCGTGAAGCTAAAAATAAAATTTACCCAATTTCTATCAGCTCTTTTCAGCGTATGAGCATGCGACGATAAAAGCGACGGCTATGAGTTTAATTTCCATATTATTTCCTAGCTCTGGTACTAAGGAAAAGCGCGGCGTTGAGTTCCCCCATTCAAGTTACAATGCCTCGAGACTTCAGCGAAAAGTGGAATACAGAAATTTTTTAATGAAAAAGGAGTATTTTTGTTATTTATGTGTGGGATAAATAGATATAAGCTATTTAGTTGGTTTTCTTTCCTCCAGTTAAAATCGAACTCACTGTCGTTTACTTATGTCCCTGCGCAACGACTGGCCTCATTAAGTTGATATTAACATTAATTCGAACTTTCAAGTATATTTAAAGTCTTAGCAGACGTAAACCCGTTAACTTCTGTTAATAATAAACGTGGCTGCATTTGCACGCGTTACAAGTGTCGGCTCCGTCGCCGTAGCTCGCTGTTACCGAGTTAGCTTGTCACAAAAACTTAGTACGTAACTTTTGTGAGGCAAGCATTCCGAAAGGGGAATACTATTATGGAATTACTCGATATTTTTAAATTTTTTTTTTGAGGAGGTCGTGGCGCAGGGGAACATGCGTGTGACTGTAAACGCGACAGATGCCTTCATAGTTAATCAGCTTCACGCTGTATCCCGCTCACTGCAGGGTAGGCAGAGGGAACCTAGTGTTAAGACACTCCGTTCCCCACTTTCTGCCGAATTCTGGAGGCATTGCGTGTTGAGTGGCAGAACTCAACGCCGCGCTTGTCCTCGAAACCAGAGCGAAGAAATGGAAATATACATTTAAGTAAATATTTCATCTCCTCGAGTGGGGATCAAACCCACAACCAGTCGGTTTTAGTCACACTTTGTGCCGCTGCGCCACGACTGGCCTCGCCTTCATAATTCAAGTGTTTTAATAGGAACGGTATCTAATACTAGGTTTCTAGGTTCCTTCCGCCTACCCTTATATGTGAGGGATACAATGGGAAGCTCAAAAAAGAAAAGAATAAATTATAAATAAAATATATAGAATACAAAATATAAAACACTTCAAAATATAATTATTTAGGCCGTTATGGCCTAGTGGCACTATAGTGGCACTATAGTTGTGGATTTGAGTTTCATTTTCACCTCGCTCTGATGAAATAAAGCACGACGTTTGCTCCCGCCACTGAACGCGAAATATCTCAAAAATTAGGGGGAATTTAGAGAACGGAGTGCCTTAACACTAGGTTTCCTCTGCCTACTCTGCTATGTATACAGGAAACAGCATGAAACTTTAAAAAAATAATTAAATTATCAAACGCTTACGAAATACACTGCCACAAAACCTAATGCAACGAACTCTTTGTCGAAGTTTAAACTGCTATTAGCGCAATTGCTGTAAAGTGGCACTTTTTACTCGAAAACGTGGCATTATGACAAGTCGACGATTCAGTGGAATGTCTGCCTCTTTCTTATCAATTGCTTTTGGTGATAATAAAAATTCTTTGATTGTTATACTAGTAGTAATGTAGATAACATTAGTTTTTATTATTAAACTTGACTTTTGTACTAAATGGTTTAATTTTTTTTTTTTTTTTGAATTTTTTTGGAAAAAAAAAATACTTTTCCACTCGTTTATTTTAGACCTTTTCTTTCTTCAGTTAACATAGTTTAATTTTTTTACAACAACTCTTCTCAACAGAACTTCACACCAGTGGATGCTTTATATAACAAAGCGCAGCGTTGAGTTCCGCCACTTAATATACGCAATATCTCGAATATATGAAAAATTAGAAACGGAGTGTCACAACACTAGGTCACCTCTACTTACCAAGCTATTCATGAAAAAAAGAGAAAACCTAAACAGAAAAACACACACACCAAACACATTCACATTCAAAACATGCACCCAGTAATATGTTAGCGCAAAAGTTTTGTAAACAACACAATTTGTGTGTACACAACACACAAACGTACATCCACAACAGTCGTTTAATTCAGTTTGCCCCATGTAGTACAGTACGGCGTAATAGTATCGCGAGATTGGCCGTTACCCGGTCTGCCAAAATTTTCCGGGCGCCGTGACAAAACACGTTTCGTGAAAAGATTAAGCTCCTATATTTAAATTTTTTGAAAGCACGTGCAAAATATTGTAACTATTTTAGTTTAATTATTATTGTATATATTGAAAGTGTGGTAGAGGTTGACTGTAAACGTGATGGTTGCGAGTTCGATTGTCACTGGGGGTTGTATGTTTTATAAATTATTTCCATTTCCCGCTGTGGTAAACGATGACGAACGTTGCGTTTCGTCACTCAACACGCAGTGCTGCCAGAATTCGACGGAAAGTAGGGAGGAGAAGTGCGTTAATGCGGACGAAGTGTTTTAACATTATGTTCCCAGGTTCTCACTTCCCTTCTTTACCGCTTACCTTGTTATGTACATGATAGAGCGTAAAGGAAAAAAACACATATCAATGTATTTAAATAAACATTTTAATAACTTAACATAAAAAGTTCATTATTTAGTCCACAGCTTACTTAAAAGTCTTAAACTAACGTAAAAGCTCATTAATGTCTCTCTTCTAAATAAATACTTATTTATACAGAAAACTTGACTGGGAGGTAGAAATTTATGGACATAGAATTTATTACACGAACGAAATCTTTTCTTATATTTTAGAATAAATATAATAAATAGCTTTTGCCTTACACTTACCGTGTAACTTCAAAAACCTAGTGTGAAATATTCCAGTTGAAAGAAAGGCGGAATTCAACGCTGCGTTTTGTTTTGCCATGAGTGAAAATCGGACCATTTTAACGCCCTCTTACATCTTGTTACCCACGTTAAATATTTGTACGTTTACGTATCTCTCTGTATATTTCTATATAAAGCTACTGCAGTATTAAAATAATGATAATATTATTGAAATAAATAATAACGAATTAACATTATATTTACTTGCTCGAAGCAGAATTATCAAGAGAAACCTTAATGGCTATCACATTACCGGCCTCATTAAAACCATAATAAATTATCTACTGCGTTTCCAAAAAAAAAGGATTAATATGTAAATACTCTTGTACGTGTAACAATACAAATATATTTTATAAGGAGCACAAACGTGTGTCTGTAAACGCGACCGGTTGTGGGTTTGATTTCTAGTCGGGGAAATGAAATATCTAATTATTTCGTTTTTTCGCTCTAGTGTGAAGGAAAAACGCGGCGTTGACTTCCGCCATTGAACACATAATGCCTCCAAAATTCAGCGGAAAGTGGGGAGCGGAGTATCTTTACACAAGCTGTTATAGCGTGAAGCTAAAAAAATAATATACATTCATTGTAGGGTAATTTCAAAATAAGTGGATTTTATCAAATGCATGTTATTTTATAAACAAGACTAAAATATAAACAATTTTAAATGATGATAACATGATGATAACGTGATTTTAAAATTTGTAACTGTCTGTCTTTCTGTTAGTCCAGGCTAATCTACGGAATAGATATGCCGATTTGTATGGGACTTTTACTGAAAGATAGAGAAGGTTGTAACTTATTTCATTTATAGGACTTGCGCGTAAAAGACAGCGTTTAACATGTGCAAATACTAGACTCGTGGATATAAAATATATTTTCAAACCAAACATTTTCTATTAGATATGATATTTTTTGCCAAAACAAATATAATCAGAAAGTTTTAGTTACAATTTATTTAGTGTATATAAACTAAAATAAGTAACCAAATACCCTAAAATACACTTACATAATATTAAACAAAAATTGGATAGTTGACGCTGCCGGAGACGTGAACCTAGTTCACAATATTTAAAATACAATAAATAAAAATAAATCAGCTTCACGCTGTATCCCGCACACTGCAGGGTAGGCAGAGGGAACCCAGTGTTACGACTTTCTGCCAAATTCTGGAGGCATTTCGTGTTGAGTAGCAGAACTAAACGCCGCGCTTGTCCTCGACACTAGAGCGAAGAAATGGAAATATAAATTTAAGTAAATATTTTATCTCCTCAAATGGGGATCGAACCCACAATCAGTCAGTTTTACAGTCGCATTTTGTGCCCCTGCGTCACGATTGGCCTCTATTCACAATATTTCAATATTCAACTTTATTATGAATACAACGAATTAGAATACGCTAATAGATAATATGAACATACTCCCAAAACAACTAAGCTATTTAATTATTAATATTCATCTAGTAGAACTTTCAAAGAATCTATCATACAGTATAAAATATTTATATATTCATATAAACACTGATATTATAAGCTAGACAAGGCGTGACGTTGAATTCCGCCACTCAACACAAAATGTCTCGAAAATTTATCACAATCAATCACAAGCAGGTTCAATCTGCCTTTCGTGCTAAATGTAATACAGGTAAAACTAAAAAACGAAAAGTTTAAAAAATACAGAGTTTACCTAATGTTAAGACATGCATTCCTTTCTTTCCGATCGATTTTCAAGACATTATGTAATAAATGACGGAACTCAACGCTACGCCTTGTCTTATTACAAAAAGTGACAACGGTATCTCGACCTCAATCTCCTCTCTCCTCCTCAATTAAGAATTAAAAATAAATAATTCACTAAAATGAACTTTTACACGATTTCGTTACAAACATATCCGAACTAAATAATTTTATACGCATGCCACGTTACGTTTAGATCGTGCGGATCTGTAATCGCGACGATTGCGCTATAAACAACAATGTAAACTGGTATAAATTTTCATTTGGGGCCGCCCTGTATATCATAATTGGACCATTGAACGATATATTTCAGTGAGGATAAATATTAATATTGAACAAATGCCTAGAATCGTTTCCCTTTTTGTTAGCTTCACGTTGAATCCCGCATACAGAGGGTTGGCAGAAGGAACCTAGTGTTAAGACACTCCTTTCCCCACTTTCCGCCGAATTCTGGAGGCGTTGTGTGCTGAGTCAAGCGCGGCGTTGCACGTGCTTGACTCGACACCAGAGCGAAGAAATGAAAATATAAATTTAAATTAAATATTTCATTTTCTCGAGTGGGGATTGAACTCACAACCAGTCGGTCACCACCACCAGTCACACTTTGCGTCCCTGCGCCACGACTGGCCTCAACCAATACATTTGTAGGTAATAATACTGCTGTGTGCGGGATACAGCGTGAAGCTGAAAAAAAATGTCTTGGTAGGTAATAATATTGAATGTTAAATATCGAAGGTAATTACTATTTAAATTATTGTGGCCGCCGTGGCAAAAGGTTGTGACTGTAAACGCGACGGTTGTGGGTTCCATTCCCACTGATTATTTAATATGAGTTATTTAATATTTTTATTTTCTCGCTCTGATAATGAGGCTAAACGGGGCGTTAAGTACTGCCAACTCAACACCCTATGCCTCATAATGGGAACAAAATCTCAGAATTTCTTTTTAGTCAGTCAATTTGTTTTTCAAGAAATTTACAAATGCAAGAATAAAAATAAGATTCCCACATCACTCAGGCCACAGTCAGTATTTAACAGGACGAAGGCAACTTCCAAGAGTCCGTGCCAAAAGAGGTGAATTGTGAAGCTTTCAGGTAGAGATTATTATTTTTGGCTCCCGATCAACTTATGAGCGGCGTTTCCTTTCAGATTTTCTGGTACTTTGAATGGGCCAACTTAAATACATTCTATTAAATTGCCTTTGCCATCGTTTTGAATGTAACAACTTGCCAAAATTGGTTAGATTTCGTTTCTACGATTGTTGCTTTCGAATTCTTAGAGGTTCTTTTCGAATTAATTTAGAAATGTTAAAAAAGTTTTGATTTAGAAGTTTTAGTTAAGAAGTTTGTGGTTTAATGGATATGACATTATTGAACTGTCAAAATAATATGATTTAGCAAAGTCCTTCTCATAATCTTTTATTGGTTTTTTAGCTTTACTTTGGAGTAAGGTACTCCACATTGGACAGGGTAACGAAAATACTTAATTTCTACAAATGGAGATCGATCCCACAACCACCACATAAGAAAATATAATTATATTGTATTATATATTTGAAAAGGCTAATTTCTAAGTAGCCCATAGTGAAAGTCACGCAATGTTTAACCAGCCGTTTTATTTATACAGAGTAATTGTTTAAGCGGGCGTTTGCCAACTCCGAACGTTTTGTTGTTGTGACAGCTTAGCTAGGCTTTGAATAATATCTAGATTTCCACAATGGTTCAATGTACACGCGAGCTGTAAACGGATTTGCTTCCATTATGGCAACGCTAATTTACTGAACGCCGATTCGTCTTACTATTTTCTTATTCATTAGTAATGATTTTCACGTAGTAACGCTGTAATGAAGCTTCACGCTGTATCCCGCATGTAGCAGGGTACGGGTTACCTAACGTTGAGATATTAGTTTTCAAAAAACAGTATCAATGATAAAATTTATTCTCCAGAGTGACTACCGAACCCACTGTCTGACGCGCTGCGCCATGACGGATATCTGTTTAGTTTTTATAAATATTGATATCTATCTGGTATTTGCGAATAAGCGTCCTATTTGGTGTTTTTGAGCTCGCGAATCTTTAACTTATTCCAGGGTTGGGCCATTCCTCGAGGAAGGTTATATATAGGCTATATTAAATCATGTAAAATGTTTTGACGTGACCCTCTACCTGCCATCAGAGTCATAAATAATTCTTAGTTATTTAAAAAAAACGTTTTTTTAACTTCTCGCATTCCGAACATAGCATGAAGAGGGAACCTGGAAACCTATTTTTAAACTATTTCCAATAAGACAATTGTTTCCCATTTTCCGCTGAATTCTGGATACATTGGGTGTTAATTGGCGAAACTTAACGCCGCGTTTTGCTGCGTTACCAGAGCAAGGAAATACAAATATTAAATATTTAATTTTCTCGAATGGAGATCGAACCCACAACCTCTCGCGCTTATAGTCACGCGCTTGTGCCCCTGCCCGCAACTGGCCTTAAAAGCTCAACATATAAAAGTTTATCCCTTAAACAAAATCCCGGTAAGCTGACAAGTTGGCTTACTATGAAATATTTAACTGTTCAATGCTACTATGACATATGGGGTCGCGAATAAAAATGTACGGAACACGTATTATATTGTTGTTTATAGCGCACTCCATGCGATTACCAAATCGGTATTTGAAGGGATATAAGGAGGTTGAGTATTTTCTTTTATTTGCTTATATTCTTTGCACGCTGTTTCCCGCATATGGCAGATTATAAAAAGAGAACCTAGTGTTAAAACAGAACGTTTATCATGCATCACCCAATTTATGAAACAAAGCCCGTTAAGTGGTGGTACTCAATTAGTTAAGCTTTTATAAAAATGTGTTTTTTTAAAGTAATTTTTGTGGTTGTATGTGGTTTTATAGTCGCACGTTCCTACGCCTCTACGGCCTCTGGGGCCTGGTCTCTAAATAGCTAATTTACTCTTAACGCTATTCTACGCAAATAACAGGGTAATCAGTGGGAACCTAGAGTTAAGGCACTCCATTACCCATTTTCCATCTCAATTTTCGAGACATTGCGTAAGCTTAACAGAACACAACGCCGCC
This sequence comes from Heliconius hermathena, assembly GCA_013403705.1. Lineage (NCBI taxonomy): Eukaryota > Metazoa > Arthropoda > Insecta > Lepidoptera > Nymphalidae > Heliconius > Heliconius hermathena. Next base: position 66,285 of record JAAIXJ010000165.1, read on the forward strand.
TTTTGTCTTTTCTGACACCAGTTCAAGGAAACGAAAATAATTCATTACCGAACCGGAATATAGGAACCGAACTCACAACCGTCACGTTTATATGCAGACGGCCTCATAGATGTATGTGTACGTAAGACACGCAATAAATGTAAGTAATCCACCAAATAACATTCGTAACGCGTTTACAGCTGACATAAGAATACATTGAGATACAACGGTTTTATTACGCTGTAAAACTTGTATCGTCGTTGTGGTGCAGTGTTGCGCTTGCGGTGGTTGTAGGTTCGAATGCTGGTCTGAGAAATTATTTTAATTAAAAATAAAACGAGCCATGCGTGTGTAGGACTCGTGGTTCAATTTATAAGCGTTGATAAACTTAAGTTTCCGGGCGTTTATACAATTAATTTGATTGCTATTCTGGCATTGAGTTCCGCCAATCAATAAGCAAAGCTTTGAAAATGCCTACGCAGATTTGTATATGTGGGATACAATGTGAATTTAAAAAAAGGTATCCCGCATATCCCGCGTAATTGGCATATAACGTTATATACGGGATACCTTCTCAGTCACGTAACCGATACACTGCCCAGCTTTTAGCTTTTAGGGCTTTTTTGGTCAGTGGAGGAACTCAACGCCAGACTTCGTCTTCTTACCAAAGTAAATCAATGAAAATAAAAATCAATTTAAATCATCTTCACGCTGTATTCCGCACATAACAGGGTAGGCAATAGGAACATAGTGTTAAGACACTCCGTTCCACATTTTCCAACAAATTATTCGAAACATTTGCGTGTTGAGTGGACGAACTCACCGCCGGGCTTTTGCCTTTGTGCCAGAGCGAAGAAATGAAAATATTAATAAATAATAACTTATTCCATCGAGTCGGGATTGAACCCACAATTGCCGCGTTACCCTTCAGTTACTCTTGTGCCCCTGGGCCTTACAGCCTCGAGAGAAAAAAATAATAATTTATTCTAAATCAAAAGTCTATTTGAATAAAGAATATTATGAATTTGAATTTCAAGTTAAATAAACATACATTGTAAGAAGAAGCTTTATTACGCTATAAAACATACAAGTATTTTACAGTTGAAACGTAATACTATATAAACCATTTCTACAATTTATCTTATACTTATACTTTACTATATATTATGTATCAACCATACATACATTCTGGTAGTATTTTGTCAAACTTTTCATATAACTTATTAAAGTTTTCGTTTTCAGTGCAACTGAGTATGTTAGCCGGTGTACTAGTGGATTTGGGTTAGAACTTATATATGAGGAAATATGTTTGTTTTTAACATGTTTTAAAGTGTTATAGCAGAAAATTTTAAAGCAACATTTAAAAAAAAAGTTATATCTTTTATGATTTAAATGAAGTATATTTCTACTTATAGAAGTCTACTCGCATTCAGTATTTTTTGACATATGCGTATCTACGCAATATAGAGAGGGCATACATAGTTAATTGAGAGGTGTGTAATATCTTCTTCAATTTTTTTGCAGCGAGGTCGTCATGACGCAGCGGCACAGATCTTACTGTCAACGCGACAACTATAGATTCGATTACCACTCAGGATATCACTATCCCGAATCCCCCCACTCAAGAACACTCGCAATGTTTGCAAAGTTGAGCGGAAAGTGGTGAACGGAGTGTCTTAACACTGAGTTCTATTTGCCTACTCACCCATATGCATGATACAACGTAAAAAAAACCAACCCTAAATTTAAAATCTACTACTTTGATCTCCTATATAATCCTCCTCCTGCCTCCAGATTTTAATACGATTTAATCCGTGAGTATATAAGCTGTAAAATAAGCATTGTAGCTAGAACTTTACGGCCAATATCTGGTTTAATAACTTTGCCAGTAAAATGTTTTTATGTTCGAACGCACGGGTATATAGTGTCATGCTCTCTATATGTATGTACATAGGTGGCAATTTCATCATATATAGGTTTTATTTGTTTTTTTTTACGCATAGAGTAAGATAGGCAGATGGAAACCTGGAAACCTAGTGTTAGGAAACTTACGTTCCTCACTTTCCACTGAATTCTGGAGGTATTGCGAGTTGAGAGGTGCAACTCTACGCCGCTAGGAAATCAAAATATTAAATATTGCAGATGTTAAGTGAAAGCACAAAATGGCGTTGAGTTCCTTCATTCAACATGCAATATTTTATAAATTGGGCAGTGTAAGAGGAACAGAATGTCATAACACTAGGTTCCATTTGCCTCTTCTGCTATGTGGGCTGTATGTCTGATAAAGCGAAAAGCTGAACATTTAAATTTCTAATAAAACTTTATTGTAATAAATTGTAAAGTATACACCCAAAACCTATTAAGGAAATATGTAACACATATCCGTAGCAAGTAACCCTATACGTAATATGTCTTAAGCACTTATAAGATTAAGGTTCGAAAGCGTCGTCACTTCCTTTTAACCGGCTTTTTAACTGACAAGTTGACAACATAATCGCGAAACACATATATTTTTTGCTTTTTTTGAGTATAGGAAACCTGCGATCCTACTTTGATTTGTCACTTCCAATTGTTCATACATCCACAAAAATATAAAGACACAACGCTTATCACTTCTCGCATATTTTAAGCGTATTGAGTGACGTAACTTAACGCCGCACATTATCTACCCAAACCAAAGAAATCAAGATTAGAATAACGTTTTTAAAAATAGCGCCATTGAAATTTCCCAAAGACCTAATATATTTAAAGGAAACGCTTATAAGTTTCGAGCCAAAAATAATCGCCGGGCACCTGAAAGCATCGCAATTCACCTCTTGGCACGATTTCTTAAACTGTCCCAAGTGAGATCGTAATGTATATACGTTACAGAAGAGCGTTGTACGCTGGAGAAACTTTTCTTTATTCTGTTAGAAGGTATTTAACGTAGAATCCAATTGTTTTTTTTTCGCTTTACGTTATAATTCGTACATGGCAGGGTATACACGGAACCTGGAACCCTAAGATACTTCCGCTCCCCATTTTGCACTGGATTCTGGAGGCGTTGCGTGTTGGTTGGCGCGGATTGCCCCATTACCAGAGAGAGGAAATGAAAATACTGAATATTTAATTTCCTCGAGTGGGAATCGAATCCACAACCTGTCGCGTATACAGTCGCACGCTTGTGGCCCTGCGCCAGGATTGACCTCATAAAACCTGATAAAATTTTATAAAACGTCTACAGTAAACGGGTTACTCTTTCAAATTTATTCTTCCTCCGCCATAACTATCGCGGAACGCGATCTACCGGCCAACTTTAATTAAATATAGCTATTAAAAATATTTATAACCGCGCCGTCGGCTTTTGCATTTTTATGGGGTTGCCAGATAGCGGACTTCCCCTGAATGAGAATCAGTATTATTAAATGCTCTCTCTTAAATTATGAACGTTAAGTAAACTGTGTTATTTATTGTGTTTTCACATATTTTGTAGGGTAGGTAGAAGGTAGAGGTAGGAAACGTTGTTTTCCTTTTTTTTCCAAAGGTTCTCTTTTTAGCTTCTGGCTGTTAGAAGGGAACCTGGTGATAAGACATTCCGTTCTCCACTTTCTGCTGCTCGGAGGAATGTAAAAATATGAATTATTTTATACCGCCGAATTTAAATTTAATCGTACAATCGTAGCGTCTACGGTCACACGCTTGTGCCATTGCAATACAGCCAAAAAGTAATTAATAATAAGAATATTAAACTGACATACAAGTGATTATAGTATTTTAATACTATAATATAATTATGGCCCCTCCAGAAATGTGTGGATATCCACATCTCTACTAAGCCTGATTTTGATTGTTCCTTATTAATATATTATATTTAAATCAAAAATTATCAATTTCATTCAAAGTATCTCTCTACCTATCTCTAAAATTAGTTAGTTTCCAATAAATTTGGGTGCAAACATTTTTAGAACTTTATTTTTTGAATTCAATTAAAAATTCATCGTATATTGAGAAGACGAATCTCAACGTCAAATTTCATCATTTCATATTTACAAGTTTATTATTTAATGCTACAATCTATGTATTTAATATTTTTTTGTGTGTACACATACACACACATTATATACTTTTTTAACTTCACAATGTATTCTGCACATAGCAAGGTAGACAGGGGGAACCTAGGAACCTAATTGTTAGACACACCGTTCGTCTTTAAGGAAGTATCTACTTCCGTTCCCCATTTTTCACAGAATTCTTGAGTCATTGCGTGTTGACTCAACACTGGCCTTTGCCTCGTTACCAATGCGAGGAAATAAAAACGTTAGCTACCGGTTTGTATAACTAGAGGTGAGCGGAACGTGTTGACTCTAGGCTCTCCTTGGCAGCACAAGAAGAAAAAATATATGAGAAAAATTCTAAACACATTTGCGCATAATTTTCTCTTTATCCTTCTTAATTTTTTTCAAAAAGTACTAAATCAATTGCCATCATTTTTTTATGCGAACAACTCTGAAATATAAGTTACCTTACAATGCAGGGATCACCAAAATCCTTTCAAAATTGTCTGAGCAATTAATGCTCATACATAAAAATAATCATATAGTCGGCATAATCCTGGTTTATGAAGTCAGCTTGCAACTGTATAAGGGTTTTTTTTAAAGTCACCACAATATATAATATACAGAGGAGAAAGGAATCTTGACACTAGAGTCTCCCGCCATTCCACTCTACTACACAGTACTACAGTAAAATAACAATACATTACGATCTTTTTTAAGTAGCCACAATACATCATATACAGATAGCGTGTCATGTATTTAACATTTAAATCTCACCGCGCCGGTCACGGAGTGGTTGTAAATCCTCATATTGTCCGTGTGGCGATCTTCCAAAAGTTTTCAACGGTTTTTGGGTTCGTTGGTGGAATTTGTGTTGTTTTTTTAGTTTATTGTTACATTTATGTACTTATTATTACTTTGTGTACTTGTGTAGGTAAAGTAGGATTTAGAGAAGGTAGTAGTTTCTATTATTTGAGTATAATTAAAATGCGTGTTAAATATTATACTTTTTTATTTAGCTTCCCACTGTAGCCCCCCCCATGTAACAGGGTAAAGCACCTTCATGCAGTTGTATACTTACCCGGAATTGTACCTTGTGAGGCCATTATGGCACAGTAAAAGTGACGGGTGTGGGTTCGATTGCCACTCAAACGAAGGGATCATTTTCATTTCCCCGCTCTGGTGACAAGAAAAGACAAGTGCAGAGTTTAATTCCGCCACTCAACACAACGTCTCGAATCTGCCTTAACAAGTTAGATAGGTTCTATCTTCCCACCACGCTATGCGGGAAAAATACAACTGAACCAATTCATAATATAAGCTCGTTCTTTACAAAATGTTTTATTTTTCCTTCATCTCTCGCGGCACGATGAAAGAGTCGTTTAAGGTTTTGCCGCCTTGATTGATTGCGGACAGAATGATTTAATACTTTTAACTTTAGTTCAAAGGAAAATCCTCCAATCTAGCATTCTAGTAGAGAAGCTATTCTTTTTACAGTGAAAGCTTATAAGTTCATTTTTTCTTTTTTTAGTTGATGTTTTTATTACTATTAAGATAATATATGAGAGGCCGGTCGTGGCGCAGCGGCACGAGGTGTGACTGCAAAACCGACTGGTTGTGGGTTCGATCCCCACTCGAGGAGATGAAATATTTACTTAAATTTATATTTCCATTTCTTCGCTCTGGTGTCGAGGTTAAGCGCGGCGTTGAGTTCTGCCACTCAACACGCAATGCCTCCAGAATTCGGCAGAAAGTGGGGAACGGAGTGTCTTAACACTAGGTTCCCTCTGCCTACCCTGCGTGTGCGGGATACAGCGTGAAGCTAATTTAATTTAATTTATTTTTTTAATATCTGACTGTATGTGACTGTATGTACTCCGTGAGATGCGTGAGATGTTGAAATATCAACACAGGTTTTTTTTTATATCTATGGCCTGGGAATAACAATATTAGATTATTGTTAAAATAATAATATTATATAGTTTAAAAAAACATCTGAAGAGTCCCACAATCTTAATTCTCCAATATCAGACCAGTTCGATGGTACCGTGGTACCATATAAATGTCAAAATCAGCTTTACGCTGTATTTTGCATTCAGTAATGTAGACAGAGGGAATCTAATGTTAAGACACTCCGATCCAAACTTTTCGCCGAATTTTTCTAGCTATTGCGTGTTGAGTGACGGAACTTAACGCCGGCTTTTCCCTTGTTGCCAGAGCGAAGAAATTAAAATATAATATTAATAAATAATAATTAATTCCCTCGAGTGGGATATTATTGTATTGTCATCTAATCAAGTTTCATAATTATTACAGAAAATTATTATTAGAAAAGTTTACTGAATTAATTCGTTTCTAGAAAAAAATGGATCCCGTCATCAATACCGTCGATCAACACGCAATGTCTCGAAAACAGTGTTTTACACTATATACGGGATACAGCGTGAAGTTAAAAAAGCTTATTAAGCAAAACAAAACTATTAAAGAAAATCTAATTCTCGAAATAAACAAAACATTACACGAACTAGAACATTAGGCGATAAATCACTGGCTGATTAAATGAGCTAATCAGCGTATCCCGCTACTATCGATACCTCTCGATATATCGATATTAGGATTTGAATACAAAGTGGTATAAGTATTTAAAATTATTATTTTGGACTAATATTTTTTTAACATAAATAGAAAAAGTGTGATTTTATATAACCGTTATTGGTTAAATTCCATTTCATGTTTAAAAACATTTCCTAATTTGTTAGAAAAAATAAAAATATAAATAGAGATAACTTGTCGCTAGATCATCTTATACCCTACTAAATATTAACGTGCTAATTAAAATAGATATATCATCATCATCAGCCTGTCCTAGTCCACTGCTGGACATAGGCCTCTCCAAGGGCACGCCACTGAGCTCTTGTCTTGAGCTCTTCGCATCCAGTCGATGCCAGCCACTTTGCGAATATCGTCACTCCATCTAGCTGGAGGACGTCCCACACTACGCTTGCCAAGGCGTGGTCTCCACTCTAAAACGCGTTTACTCCAACGGTCATCGGTTCTGCGACAAATGTGCCCAGCCCACTGCCACTTCAGCCTGCTAATCCTTTGGGCTATGTCGATAACATTGGTTATCAATAACATTGGTTATCGACATAGCCCAAATAGATAACAGATATATATATACTAAAATTCAAAACTATTCTATTTTTAATTAATAACAGTGTCGTTGCACAGCGAGACTGATATAGTTTGCCTGTAAACGCGGAGATTGAGGCTCGATTTACACTCAGGAAAACGAGCGCAATTAGTATAAGTAAGTAATTATATTAAATAATAAGTATAGTGATTATATTTAAATGATTTTCATTTCCCGGCTCTGGTAGACAAAATAATGCTTTGAGTTCTGTAATAGTAATATCTCTAAAATTAAACGGAAAATAAGGTACTATGTGCCTTAATACTAATCTGATGTTTTAAATAACAAGTCCCCAAGTTACACCCTCTTTGCCTCCAAACTATAGTATATAAATAGTTGGTTAGATTTCATCGAGCGGCGTTCAGTTCCTGTCCTGTAGGTTTCTGAATTAACGCGACCAAATGTAGTGGATTGACAACTTTGCCTCTACAGGGACTTTGAGACCGCACGCGATTTGTAACTGCTATGTTAGTTACCTTGTTATTTGTTACAGATAACCCTATATTTTGGTTTGGATTTTATTTAATAATGTAGGTTTATCTGTTATTTATCCATTATCGTTAAGATTAAAAGTACAACTTGTTCTTTCTTCTTATTCATCATTTAAGCATATAATAATTACAAATGTGATAAGACACTCCACTCTCCATTTACGATTCAGTTATGGGGGCGTCGATAACCGAAATAAATTCAGCAATTCCTTTGTGCAAACAGAGTGAACCAGAAATAATTATAAATCAACTCCAGGCGTTATTTCCTGAATATCGTTAGCAATCAGAAAAGATAACTTAAAATCGCACAGAGCGGAGAAATAAAAATAACAAAAATATCTAATTGAAATAATATAGGAACGTATCCATTCCACACTCTGGTAACAATACAAGACGCAGCGTTGTGTTCCACCGCTCAACTCGAAATGTTGCGAGTATTGTGTGGAATGTAGGGAACGGAGGGTCTTATCACCAGATTTTATCTGCCTATCCTGCTATATGCGGAATACAGCGTGGAGCAATTTTTTTTATATAAGAGCATAATACTTACTAATAAATCCAATAGCATGAAATCCAAAAATTAATACACAATTAGCATACATTTACATATTTAAGGGTTAAAGTAGTCTTTAAGTATGATGTACTCAATAATATAAACAGCATTTAAACGACTGGTCACCTGCCAACTCGTTATAAGCAGTCAGTTGTACAACGATAGTATTGACAGTTTCTTGGCAACCACCGATTCCATTATCAACAGATTTTTTCAGCGACAGGGTATCTATCATATATGGTATCTTGGGAATATTATATTGTCAAATTTTGAGAATATATAGGAATACTTATTTCTTTAACTTATAGGCCAAAATTATAGCCGTGGCCGAGGAGCAGTCGTGTCCCAGAGGCACCTGACATTAAACACGAGGATTGCGAGTTCGATACATACTCGAAAGACTGAATTATTTTTACTTTCTCGCCATGTGGATTTCCGCCCACTCAATACGCAATGTCTAAAAAATTTGGCGAAAAGTGGAGGACAGTGTCTCAACATTAGGTTCCATCTGCTGCTGCCGCTATATCCCACGTGGATATGTGAAAATAAAAATTATAAAACAACATAATTCCATATAGTAATATCAATAGTAATCCTTCAAATAAAATGGAATTAGATTTTATACTAATTAAAAAAATATAATCATCTCTTGTTTGAGTGAAAGATTTTATCACCCGACAAAGAGAGACATCATCATTACCTATTGCAAAGTGATATGGCATCAGACTGTAAGCACGACGCTTGTTGGATCGATTCTCAAACGGCTACCCCTAGTTACGTTTATTTATATTAACCCGCTACGGTAAGACAAAGCGCGGCGTTGAGTTACGTGACTCAACACATTTAGAATTATCACTTTATTTCCTCCCCACGAAACAATATTACATAATCTTGTAACAACCTTGGAACAAGTAAATTAAGTTGCTGTAAAGCTGAGCTACCTTAGAGACTTGTAAGGGATCATCATTAGTTATAATGACGTCTTGTTCACAAATATTTTACTATTAGCTCTGTAAGTTGTACTAGTTACAGTAAAATATATAGGAAATATATATTTCCTTATATAATACTTTTAGGTTTGTAACTTTGAAACAAATTATTGGCTTTTTTTGTATTTCTTTTGTTTCAAAGAGAATGGAACAAGAACGGACCGGAAATGATTTGTTAAAAAATAATTGGGTATATGTTTTATGTTTTATAATCTATCGTACATTGTGAGGTTGGCAAGTATCCGTTTAATGACTACTTTTTCATTATTTTGTCTGATAATGGTATTATTATATTTGTATCCTGTATATTCTGAATAATGTAAACAATATTTTTCGAGAAAGTGATGGAACTCAACGCCGTGCTTAGTTATACCAAAGCGTGAAAATGATAATGCTTCTTGCCTTTAAATCGATTATGAACTATATTCGGTCCTAATCGAATAGCTAAAAGCTACAATTTTGAGAAAAATATTTGAAAAAATCGATATTGACTCGCCGATAAATAGCAGCATGGGTAAGCTTAGCTAAATAAAAATTTAAACCAACGATATATACGTGCCATACAGTCAGCCGTCTCATATAAAGATGCTGGAGCGTTTTGCATCCAAAGTGGTCCTGGTGCCTTTAAATATCGTATAGTATAGTATTGAAAGTAGCATTGCATGTGAAATATAAATGGTTACTTTTCTACACATTCACGCTTTTTCCCGCATGCTAGGTCGGAGAACCTACGAGGTATTGAAACACTCTGTTCTCATCTTTCTGCACAATTTTCAGGATATTACGTGTTGAATGGCGCAACTCAACGCCGCTGTTTGTCTTACCAGAACGGTAAAATTAATGTAAGTTATTCCTCCGAACGGGGATCGACCACCCATGGTACCACTGTGCACTGTGGCCTCTATACTCAGTCAATACACCAATCAGTCTTAAAACGACAAAAATATATAATTTTATTATTTTTTTTTTTACAACGCTGACTCTATACTAGCAACATGTGTAGACTTGGCAAGCGGCGATTTAATTACGGTCCCCTACGTACCACAAACATCCTGTGGCAGTTTTGGCACGATACTACTATGTAATACTGGCTGCTACTAGAAAAAACGTATCAAATTGTCGCTCTAATTGGAAGGAGTTCGCGGATTTTGTTAGATGTTTTTAGTTTATGGTACGAAAAAGTAATTTAGTGTTAAAACACTCCGTTCACCATTTTCCGCTCAATTTTTTAGTTTTGAGATGCGGAATTCAACGCCACGCTTCATCTTGTCACCAGAGCGAGAAAATGAAAACTATTAATATTACCGCATAGAAATCGAACATGCAACCATCGCGTTTACAGTTTGACGTTGTATTAAAATAACCACTCAAAAATAATTATTGTTTATTAAAAATGTAAATGGAAAATGGAAATGGAAAAACGAAGTGATTTACCACTATCACCCAAAAAAATAAAAAGACTATCAAAATAAAAAAAAACACAAGCGTTAAGCACTCTACAATGTAAATACAGATAGCTTCTCTCACCATAATAACGCGAATACCTTGCATTATCCAAATTTTATATTCCGCGCTCGTGCCAGAACACGCCGGGACAATGGTTAGATGGATGTACTGTCGTCGGTAGCGGGTTCGTGAAAAATGGTGCGTTATAAGCCGTCTACTATAACGGTTTGCTCTAGAGTTTTACTTTGAGTGATTGTTGGGAATTTTTCAGTGTTCCTTGCCAAATAATACGTGTAAGTGTTTGTTTATGTTGGCTATGTTTAACTTGCGGCTTCGCCCGCATAGTCGGTTGGAAAAATGGAAGTAAGTAAGAGTTGTGCTTGAAATATGGATTAATTGTTACATCGAAGAGAACACGTAGTTTATACGGTGAAGGTGACTATTGTAGGTTCGCTTCCCACTCCGGTGAATAAAACTTTTTTTTAATTTCCCACTGTATTCTGCACGTAGCATAGACAGAGGGAACCCGGAAACTTAGTGAAACAAAGACAGGACAAGAATCGAACCCACAACCTATCGCATTTACAGTCACACTATCGTGCGCGCTCTGCACCACGACTGGCCTCAAAATATTTAATTCTATTAACCATCGCGGAGCCGCGGATAAAGTCTAAATCTAAAAATATTATTTGTATATATCTATTATATAACAAATCCCTAGATTAACGTCACAAATAGAATAGTATAGAAAAGAAGTAGCATTTATTTATTGGAGTTTCGTATTTTCAACAAGCGTTCACAAGTACGAAACACCTGCAGGAGACAGGTACCTCACTGCTGGTGCCAGACAAAAGAATACGTCCGTTCTCACCGTTTATATGGAATTAAATTCTATTAAAGGTATCGTTTGTTTGGTCGCGACAAACTTATTTATAGATGGGTAGTGGGTTATATTTTTACAATTAATTTATTAAATGTGAATGTTGTGATGTCCGGTTATATAGTTTGACTGTAAATGTGAAGATTGTGAATAGAATTTCCAGTCAGAGGAAAGATTTTATTTATTTTTATTTTTTTGCTCTGGCAGCACAGCGTTGACCTCCGCCACACAACACGCAATGTCTGAAAAGTAGAGCGGAAAGTGGGAAACGGTATGTTTTAACACTAGGTTCACTCTGCCTACCCTGTGCTAGAAAAAGTGTGACAGCTTCACACTTTTTCTTTCTTTCTTTTATTTTATTATATTAAATACTGCGTTTAGATCCGCCGTCTATAATTCCTGTCAATGTCTTCACATCTGTCATGGAAGTGAGCAGTCGCGTGTAGTAATACAGTATAACACGTAGGTACTATACACAAACACGTAAACAGAAATAGAAGAATGTAAAGATACTCCTTTCATGAGTGTAGGAATTTGATTTGAAAATTTGGAGCGAGCCAGAAGTCTCGTGCCCTTCCATAGTTTAGTACCCATCAATCCAATTATTATCTACTAACTACTACCACTCCAGCCTTCCTCGATGAATGGATTTTCCAACACGAAAAGAAATTTTCAATTCTAAGTAGTGTTTCCCGGTTTATCCTCTTTTAATCAAACAAACCCTTCAGTTTTATAATATTAATAGCTATAGGTAACGATTACAATTTGCGAACTTCTAATGACTTACACAGTAACATCGTCCCAACAGTGTCTCAGTAAATAGGTGTATTAAATTTAAGTTTGCCATTGATACTGGCATCCCGACCGTGTCTGAGACACGAAGTCTCATCTATCAATGCTTGGAAGATGACGTTTTTTGTAGGGGCTCCATGATTTAGTGAGAAGAAACTTAGTAAATTAAGTTAAGGACGTTTTTTCTTGTTATTTTTTTTATTATATATTTACTATGTGTTCTGCATATAGCAGGGTGGGTAAAGGGAACCTAGTTTTAAGCCTTTTCGTTCCTCCACGTAACGGATTTCTTTAACAGACTCATCACTAGAAAGAAGTATTAGCCAATGTGATATATATGTATGTATATAATATTGTTGGAATTAGAGTATATGTGAGTATGATCATTTATCTATATTACCAAGCACGTGTGCTAAGTATTGTAAGCAAGTTCTGTTTATTCTTGTTATTTTTTTAGCTTCGCCTATTTATATTAGTATATATAAGGGTAAGCAAAGTGAACCTAGTGTTAAGCCATGCGATTCTTCACGTTCCGCTCAATTACAAAAACAATGTAAGTATATATGCAGCATGTACTCCTATTTTACAAAAGCGAGCAAATGAAAATAGTTTAAAACTGGGATCAAACCCCCATTGCGTAGTATCCTATAAAATCCGTAAAATTGAACTCTGACAATTAAAATGGGAAAAAAAACTATAATAAAATATTATATTAACGTATGGACACTCTACTCAAGTCTGCTAAAGCATTTCGCGGTACGCGACCATATTGATTGTCTCAACTCTTTGTTGTGTTAATGGAGTACTTGATTAATGTCGTTAGATCTTCTTACTTCATTATAAAGGCAGATCTTTTATTTAGGCCGTCGTGGCGCAGTGGAACATCGTCTGAATGTACCTTTTAGGAACAACGTCTGACTGCGTGAGCGTAATTTTAGGTACGCGACAGTTATATAATAGGTTAGATTCTTATTTGGGGAAATTAATTACTTTAATTCTTTTTCTTTAATTCCAAAGCACGAGGTTGAGGTCGAGTGACACAACCCAACGGAATATTTACAAAAACAATAATTAAAGCCATATCTTTTTTAGCGTTAGTTGTATCCCGCACACCGCAGGATATGGAGTGGGAACCAAGTGTTAAGAAACTCCGTTCACCATATTCCGCCGAATTCTGGAGGCACTGCGTGTTGAATGACGGAACTCAACGCTGCGCTTTGCCTCGACACCAGAGCGAAGAAAATCGAAATATTAAACATTTTATTTCCTCGATTGGAAATCGAACCACCACCAGTCGAGTTTACAGTCACACTTACAAATAGCCATATGTAAAGGTGTACATACATCTCTAAATACTGTTGTTTACTGTGCCTGCTTGTCCTAAAATATAAAGAAAATGCGTAAAGATAAAAAAACCAATCACAATTTACCCCTTTTTTTATTTATAGTTTATTTTTCTAGACTGTTATAAAAAATCGTAGGTACTTGTTTGTAAGATTATATATTTGATACAAGAATAAAAATTTTGCTTGTTATGACAAACAGCAACAAAAATATATAATAAACAAAAAAAGGACATTCACGCATTTTCCCACAGAGTAAGGTAGGCACCTAATGTTTATAGACTCCGCTCAATTTTCTAGACATTGCGTATTGAGTGGCGGAACTCAACACCATTTTTATTAAGTAATACATTTTAAATTAAGTACCTCTAAAACAAAATTAAATCAACTTCACGCTGTATCCCGCACACAGCAGAGTAGGCAGAGGGAACCAAGTGTTAAGACACTCCGTTCCCCACTTTCCGCTGAGTTCTGGAGGCATTGCGTGATGAGTGGCGGAACTCAGCGCCGCGTTTGCCTCGATACCAAAGCGAAGTAATGAAAATATAAATGTAAATAAATATTTCACTTTCTCGAGTGGGGATCGAACCCACAACCAGTTGATTTTACAGTCACACTTTGTGCTGCTGCGCCACGACAGGCCTCTACCTTACTATTATATCCAATAGTCATTACCCGTCAATGTAAGGTAAGATCTTACCGGCGCGTCATAACGCAGTCGTAAAAACTTTATGTTCCACCTGAGTGCGATCGATGTTACGACGACGCGATAACAACGTATTTGTTTTTTTTTTATATATTATTTATAGCTTAGAGGGATATGAGCAAGTATGTTGTGTTTAGTACCTTAAAGTTAACAATGAAACTTATAAAATCACATTTTTGTCCGTTTGTCAGTCTGTCGATAAAATATCGCGTGTCAAGATCGTGTAAAAATATCGAGCTAAAGTAATTAAAATCAAAAATCAGTTTCACGCTGTATCCCGCATACAGCAGGGTACGCAGACGAAACCTAGTGTTAAGATACACCGTTCCCCACTCTCCGCCGAGATTTGGAGGAATTTGCGTGTTGAGTGGCGGAACCTAACGCCGCGCTTTTGCCTCGACACCAGAGTAAAGAATTGAAAATATAAATGTAAGTAAATATTTTATCTCCTCGAGTGGGGATCGAACCCACAACCAGTCGATTTTACAGTCACACTCTGTGCCTCAGCTAAAGTAATTTCAAATTAAAATCTTTTGGAGCATAGAAAAATTAAGTTTCTAAGTCATTCAACTAAGACATACGAACATCTATCAACGCTATTGCACCATTTTGTGTGAAGCTCGCCGTGTATTTTTTGTTAGATTATGGGAATTTATAGGGTATTTTTCGTTATTGCCATATCCAAATGTTATATGAACTGACATCCACATATGCGATTTCGCATCTATATATTTCATATCCATATACGTAATTACAAATTCACACATATGATCTCACATCTACACATGTGATTTTACATACAAATCTCAACAAGAGCAAATTTACGTACAGTAGTAACAACTTTATGACTCACGTGAGGCAGAATAACGAACTGAACTATATTGTCACAACATTACTCTGATATCAACTAATACCATTTAATGCGACAATTATAATGGTAAATGGACTAATTTAGAGCTCAGTAAATTATGATACATTTTTTGATAAAATTAAATCAAATCAGCTTCACGTTGTATCCCGCACACAGCAGGGTAGGCAGAGGGAACCCCACTTTCTGCCGAGTTCTGGAGGCATTGCGTGTTGAGTGGCAGAACTCAACGCCGCGCTTAGCCTCGACACCAGAGCGAAGAAATTGAAATATAAATTTAAGTAAATATTTCATCTCCTCGAGTGGGGATCGAACCCACAACCAGTCGATTTTACAGTCATACTTCGTGCCGATGTTTTCAGTAAAATCATCCATGATCCCACGATAGTGCCACTTAGCGGGTGGTGCGTGCCCACCCCAAAAGCTTTACTTTAATATATGAGAATTGTACCCAAAACCGCCTCACGACGCCGAAGTGCTAATAAAATAGAAAAAAACTTGCTATTAGGCTGGCAAAGGATGAGGACCAGCAGGAGGTATGAACAAGACTGAATAGGAATCCGTGGTATCCTGTTACGAGGTTTTCTGCTGCAGCTTATGGTAGAGTTTTTTCCATTAAAATGACGTAAAAATTGCAAACCAAGTTATTTTAATAACAAAAGGCCAGTCGTGGCGTAGGGGCAGTGTGTGACTAAACGCGACTAGTTGTGGATTCGATCTCCACTCGAAGAAATGAAATATTTAATATTTTCATTTCTTCGCTCTGGGGTCGAGGCAAACCGCGGCGTTGACTTCCGCCATTCAAAACGCAATGCACCCAAAACGAATTCGGCGAAAAATGGGGAAAGGAGTGTCTCACTAAGTTCCCTCAGACTACCCAGCTGCCTGCGGGAACAGCTTAAAGCTGATTTTATGAAAATAATATTAAAAAAAAATAATACAAAAATAAGAAAAAAAAAGATAATGTATTGTAATAAATAAACATAAACAAATTTGCAATAGTGGCCTTATCACTAGAGCGATTTTTTACAGGCAGCCAAAAGATACGCAATTTTAATTTTTAAGAGAATGTAGAAAGGTGCAAAAAGATATAAAAATGAGAAAGATATAAAATAATATACAGTGAATAAATTAATAATAATAATAAATTAAGAACACTATAATTTTATACATATAAACACAAAATCCAGTTATATATTTAAAAGTAAATGAAAGTCTTTGTAATAAACATGTTTTATTAAAAATAAATTACAATAGGAATGGTATTCTAAATTCAAAACAAAGAAGTAATTTTTTTTATAACATTTTTAGAACTTGTTTCAATAAATTTATAATAGTTTCTTATATAATAAAAATAATATAATAATACTATTTTTGCACTAATTCCTCTAAAAAAACAACCTTGCAACTTATTTAAATAGAATTTTGTCATTTTATATTTATTTTTTATTTTTTTAAAGTTATATAAGTTAAAGTATTTTTTTTAAGTTATACAATCTTATTAATAAGTTTCGAATTTAGGGTATCGATATAACTATACCGTCATGGCGTAGGGGGAGAGTACAAACGTCTGAAAGTAAACGTACGTAAGTTATGGATTCAATCCACACTCGGGGGAATGACTATATTTAAAGTATATCCATTTTCTCTGATAAACAAAGCAAATCGCTGTGTTGAGTTCCACCACTCACCACGCTATGCCTGCCGGGTATAGTCTTAGCATTAGTTCCCTCTGTGTCCTTTGCTGTATACATTAAGCTGATGTAATTATATTATATGATTTAAATTTTAAAGCTACTATTTTTCTATATATATAACTAAAAAAAATAACTACTCATTTTTTGTAATAATCAAAGTAAACCATAGTTTAGCATTTTAAAAATCAATAAATTTGCAAGTATCACAATCATTACGTTTACAGTGAAAAGTTTGAAAATATAATATTTTATCAGCTTTACGCTGTATCCCGCTCATAGTAGGGTAGGCAGGGGGAACCTAGTGTTAAGACACTCCGTTCCTCACTTTTCGCCGAATTTTTAGAGGCATTTCGTTTTTAGTGACGGAATTCAACGCCAGACTTTGGTGCCAGAGCGAAGAAATGAAAATATTAATAAATAATATTTTTTTCCTCTGAATGGGAATCGAACCTACAGCCGGCGCGTTACAGTCACACTACGCGACAGCGGTCTTGTGCGTCTGTGCCACGACGGCCTCATCTTGAATATTGAAAGATTATTAAATAAAATGTTCTCTTCATTTTTGTATGCAAATGAAAATCATTTTAATATAATCTTTATTTCAAGTGAAAACTGACCGTCTAAAATATTTAGGACATTGAATTGAGCGGTGAGAAATTTTTTTTTCTTCACGCTGTATCCTGTACATAGCAGGGTAGGCAGAAGAAACTTGGTAACCTAGTGTTGAGCCACCGTACTCACCACTTTCCGGAGAGTTATCCAGGCAGTGTGTGTTGAGTGGCAGAACACAACGCCACGCTTTGCCACGTTACCACCATAGCCCAGAAAATGAAATTATTACATATTTCATTCCCCCGAGTGGCGATCTAAGCCACAACTTGCGGCGTTTACAGCCGCACGCATGCGCCCCTGCGCCCCGACTGGTCTCGAAACACAACACGATTCCCTGTTTTTAATTAAAAAAGTATAACAATTCTCACAGATTACTAAATACAATTTTCCTCTCCATATCTGTGAAATGTAAGACGGCGGCTATCGCGTTCAGCATGTGCCTCTTACTCGCGTAGTCCTGGTACGTGACGAATGATATCACGACGTTCTTCAAATATTCCAAGTTGGCACCTTCGCGGGACTGCGTTCTGCGTAATCTGAATTAAAATAAGTTTTTTTTTCTGTATTGAAAACGAAACTGAACTGTAAAGTCGGTTTGCAGACAATAGTTTGACGTGAAAACGTCATAATGGATAAAGAGCTAGACCAAGTCAGACCTCATCAGATCATTGATTAGTTACGGTTTAAAATTAAACAATTAATTAATTATTTTTGTTGTAAATTTGTTATATTAAAAAACCATATGGGGCTATTCATAAATCACGTGAGACTCGAAAAAGGGGGGAGTTCGACAAAATCAAGATATATCACAAGGAGCGAGGGTATGTAGTAATATATCATGTTTAATTATTTGGCAAGGTAATTGCTAATCCGACAGTCTACTAGTACAATTGTTTTTGGCATGATAACTCTACTCTTTTTATTATTTATATACCAAAAACAACCTGCAATTTTTTGTTTAGACATTTTTATCATAGTACTTAATTTTCTAGAAAAACACGCTCTACAAAACTACTATAAGAAAAAATGTTAAAAAAACATCACGTAATTAATAGGCAGCCTCTAGGCGCTTGTAATTCATACCTGTCAATTTCTTCCTTCAAAGTTCTGATCACTTCCTTGAAACGCTCTTTATCGATTGTAGCTTCACGTTGACAGTCTCTGTAAAGTAAAATAATTAAAAAAAATCTAATAATTCAGCTTGTATCTCGCACACGGCAAGATAAGCAGAGAAAACCTAGTGTTAAAACACTCACCATCACACACATTTTTATTTTTAAAAATATATAAAAATATTAATATTCTATCATTAAAGGTAAGAAACATATCTAAACTACCATATACCAGACCTTCATAGAAGAGCAAGAGCTCGTTACTATACATATAGAGTACAATTATATGCAACTATATTGTTATTCCCCAAGTGAGAATTGAATCCACAGCCATCGCTTTTACAATCGGAGGGCCTCAAATATAACACATTTACCTAAATTGTCCTTCCAATATATGTTTTTCGCGTCTCAATTGCGTTATGTCGAGATCTTTTCTTGCCAATTCGTGGGCGTAGTGTAGCATGTGTGGTGGAGCTGAATTATCCTGGAAATAAAAATAAAAATATCTGAAAAGTTTATATAAAATATTGAAAAAAATATATTTAAATTTTATCTAAATACTAGTTTTAATTATATTAATTCAAATTACTTTAAGATTTTGCCTATTTTCTCCGACTGCAAAGGAAAGGTTATGTTTCTCGAGCGTATATTGAATCTCTCCTAAACCGCTGAACAGATTTACATATTGTCTTAGCAGCCCAAGTGTTCTTAGATAGGCGTTAAAAAAAATCAAATATGGCGGCTGAACGACGCTATTGTATTGTTTTGAATACTACAATGTATATTATATTATCTATTTTAAATTGAAGGACTCAACTCAAGAATTTCAAGAAGGTCTATCATGTTTATAACTTAACTTAACTTAGCTTCACGCTTTATCCCTTGCGGAGTAGTCAGAGAGAACGGAGCGCCAAACGCTACGGTCTCTACATACNATATATATATATATATATATATCCAATTCTCAGAAAAAGAGAATTTTATAATGAACCAACGTTCAGTTGTTCAACGCACTATTTTCATAAATTTGTGGGCTGAATTAAAAAAATGGTTTTTGTATTAAATAGTATGAAGGTGGGCTATGTTTCAATGAAGCCCATTGGAGCTACGGTCATAGTTACCTCAGACACTTCGAATAAGAAGTCACATTTTGACCACGCGGGCGGAGCCACAGGTAAGAGCTAGTTACAAGAAGTCCACAAAAAATACATACATTTAAAACGCCGTTTTCCTTCCAACCGCCGTCTTCAACACTCACTTTCCTCGACCTATCGTTCCTCGTTCTGATGTAATTGTCGGTCTCCTCTAATAGTGTTGAGTATCTGTCCCTTTGTGTTTGTATTTGTTTCTCCAATATTTGTATCCGAGTTTTTAGGTCTGATATTATTTCTTTATTGTATTCCTTTTCGGATTTTAGTTTCTGTAAATAATATGGAGTTTGTTAATGTTTATAAAAAAATCAAGATATATATTGAGTTTCGACTACTTAAATTAAATATTTTTAACATTTTTAAAGTGTTTAGAAAACGTATAAAAATGTGAACGTAGCGGGACTCGAACCCGCGCCTCTTTAGAAACCGTTTTCTTGGACAGTTTCCAAATCCCGCTACTTTGAAATTTTTAAACGTTTTAATAATAAGTATTGAAATATTTAATATTTTCATTTCCACGCTCCATTGACAATAACAAGTCAAAGTTCTGCTACTCGACACGCAAAACCTCAGGAATTCAGCAAAAAGTAGGTACCGGAAGTATCTTAATGAGAAGGGAGTGCCATAACACTAGGTTCCCAAGTTTCCTCTGATCACCCTGCTAAATACGGAATACAGAATACGGAATACATGAAGCTGAAAAATAAAATACCTCTTCACACAATTTCAATGAATCGACTTTATCCTGTCTCTCCTCGTCCAACAACAATTTAAAATTTTCCATTCTCTCCGTAACAATTTCCAATTCTCCTTTCAAATCTTCCACACTCTCCCCGTTTTCCTTCGACTCCGTACTATTTTTGAATAGTTCGAATTCCATTTTCAAATTTTCAAATTCCGCCATACATTTCTTATGATTGTTTTCGTAACCGTGGAATTTGAAAATTTCCGCAACGTCTATGGGATTTCCTAATTTTTCGTTCTCCGAAATTAGTTCTTTTTTCAAGATGTGGATTTTATCTATTAACGTTTGTAGATATTCGCTGTCGGCCAGTTTTTCATTATCTGTTTCACTTATTTGTTGTGTTTCTTCTGTAAGTAATTTTTTTTTTCAATTATTTATTTTTATTATTTATTGTTATGACTATCGATACGAGGCCAGTCGTGGCGCAGCGCCACGAAGTGTGATTGTAAAACCGACTGGTTGTGGGTTCGATGGAAATAAAAATTTAAATAAATATTTCATTTCCTCGAGTGGGGATGGAACCCACAACCAGTCGCGTTTACAGTCACATTTTGAGCCCTTGTGCCACGAATGGCCTCACAAAACTACTAATAAAATATTATTTATTTAAAAAAAAAACAACCATTATCATCAAATTAATGCAGTAATTTCAATTTCAACTCAATCGGACTCTTGGAAGTGGATTATGGAACTTGTAAAATTTCATATACACTAACACATACACATACTAACACTGCAATTCAAAGAAAACTTCTAAAAACACAAAAAAATCATAAATTCCAAACACTTACCATTTCCCTTAAGCGCCATCTTGTCCAAAATGCCGCCATTTAAACTATCCCTCAGCTGTTGTATAATTTGTTGGTCTTTCCGCCTTCTGACATCATATTCTCCTATGGTCTGTGATAATTCCGCTAACTTCCCTTCTAGGAGGGCAACCCTATCTTCTTGACGCGCGCAGATCTTTCTAGCACTTTCTTCTGCTCGCTTGGCTTTTATTTGTTCCTTTAAGAAATAATAAAACAGTTAAATAATAATTTTATTGATATCACATTTCAAAATTTTACAATTTAATATATTGTAATTAAGGTGGCACAGCACAGCATCAGAACGCGACAATTGTTGGTACAATTCTCACAATACAACACGGTACAATTTTCATTTCCTCGTTTCGGATCTTATTAAAAAATTACTGCACCACAAACTTACCTAACATATATATATTAGAACAGACTATTACATATTGTAATTTATTTTATATTACTTCCACACAGCAATAAATATTACGTTATAGTTAATACTATCGCACTATCCCACTATAGCCCTTATAGCCTATCACACTGTCCATCACTATCACAACACACCTCCCGTATAGCAACAGAGTGCGACTGCTCCAACAGAGCGAGCTTGTGCTGCAGGCGCAGCAGCAGCGCGGGCGTCTCCACGCTGCGCGACGAGACACGCTGCAACTTCCTTTGAGAAGCTTCCAGAGACAGGTTGAGATCGCGGACACGCTTTTCTAATTCCGCTTGTGATGCTGAAATTAATGAGGGGAAAAATTATTTATTAATTATTTTATTTTTCAGCTTCTCGATTCTCCTGATTCCAAAAATGGTTATAAAAGGTTTTTTTAACGACATCGTCAGAACCCTATGAACTGACGATGGGTCAAACTAACTCATCTAAATTTTACTGTAAAGTTACTGCATTGAATACGAGTATTCGTACAAATAATAATAATTATTGTTTCATCGAAATCGGCCTAGGCTTTCCAAAGTCTACTGCTTTTTAAGCACTTTTGGATGCTATACATGATGAACACAAAATTTATAATAAAAAAATATTTGTAAAAACAAAAACCCCGACTGCATCAAATTAAAAAGAAAATAAATAAGCCCAATAGTTTATTAGGATTAACAGTCGGGACCTCTTTAAATTATGCGGGGTTCCTGGTAAAGATTTTATTGATTGAAGAATTACTTATAGGTCCCGAATAAACTATTGGGCTTGTTTATTTTCTTTTTAGTTTGATGCAGTCGGGGTTTTTGTTTTTACAAATATTTTTTTATTTTTCATTTTTTTGTTAGAATTTATTATGGTAATGATAATCATGATATACCTTTTTGAAATCCTGAAATTGAGTTCTTGAATTTGATACCCATATTGTAGTATACGAAACGAATTTTTTTTTTATTAAGTACAATGGCGTACCACAGCCGCCATGATTATTTTTTAGTAACGTCACCTATCTAAAAACACTTGGGCTGCTAATACGAATCTAACGATACCTCAAATATGTAAATCCGTTCAGCGGTTCTGGAAATACGAGGTAATAAAGAATATTACATACATACAAGATACGCGCGAAAAACATAACCCTTCCTTAGCAGTCGGGAAAAAGAAAGTTTAAAAACAAAAACCCGACTACTAAAAAGTTCCGAGTTGACAAACAAAAAAAATACAGTCAAATTGATAATCTGCTTTTCTTACGAAAGTCGGTTAAAAATACGTTAAAATATGATATGTGTAAGTAAGTTATTTATTTGATAGTCAGTTAATTTTTAATAGGTTAAAAATTAAAAATTAAAAAATTAAATCAGCTTCACGCTGTATCCCGCACACAGCAGGGTGCTATGGAGGTGCAGGGTATAGGGAACCTAATGTTAAGACACTGTTCCCTCCTTTCTGCCGAATTCTGGAGGCATTGCGTGTTGAGTGGCAGAACTTAACGCCGCGCTTAACCTCGACACCAGAGCGAAGAAATGGAAATATAAATTTAAGTAAATATTTTATTTCCTCGAGTGGGGACCGAATCCACAACCAGTCGGCTTTACAGTCACACCTTGTGCCGCTGCACCACAACTGGCCTCCAATAGGTTGTACATAATAATTTCAGTGAAGACTATTTTTATATTTAGTACTTTTTAGAGTATGTTTTAGTAGTCGGGTTTTATTTTTTAAACTTTCTTTTTATTTAACTTATTTTGGAGTTATGTGAATTCGTGTTATTTGTCCAATTATTATACCAGATTAGTTTAGAAGTGATTTTATAAATTCTTATAATTATCTGGTGATTGCAAACAAAGCCGTAAGCAACACTTAATAATATTAACATATTTGAAATATGCTAAAAAAGTTCTTTCATTTGAAACCTCACGACAAGAGGACTCCTCGTGACAAGAGGCTGTAAGAGGATCTGCTACATTCATAACTAAATAAAAGCAGATTATTTTTTCGTAAACTATTTGCTTTTTAAAAATGCCGATAGCAAAACATTGGCGTGACTCATTGTAGAGGTAAGGGCGGCAAATAATAAACAGCCTACAGCTTGAAAATATGTATAGTACGGTCAACAAGTTGTGGCCGTCCTAAAGTTAGGCGATCAGAACTAAACCTAAACCATAATAAATAAGGAAATGTCTTAAATTTGTGGATTCAATGTATTGGACATTTTCTATTAATATATGTATAAAAAATTAAAATCTGGAAAATGTGACGATGAACTAAAACCGCCTAATTTATTTATAAGAAATAATAAAATGTCGCAACAACTATACTTTTTTATAATTTTTATAAATGGGCATAAAAACAAATTATGTTTAAAACACCTCACCTTGTGCTTCAGTATTATTAACAACTTTATCTTCCAATTTCTCCTTTGTCTTCCTTTCAATATTCAACTTGACATGTAATTCTCTGTAAAATAAATAATGAACTTATTATCAATGTTTTTTTCTGGGTTCCGTACCTAAAGGGTAAAACGGGACCCTATTACTTAGACTAAACTGTCTGTTTGTCCGTCTGTCACTAGCCAGTATCTCATAAACTGTGACAGGCTAGTTAGACAAGTGAAATTTTCACTGGTGATGTATTCCTGTTGCTGCTATGGCAACAAAAAAACAAAAAAAAATAGAATTAAACAAACAAATATGTAATGGGGTTCCCATACAACAAACATGTTTTTTTACCATTTTTATAGATGATAGTATAGAAACCCTTCTAGCACAAGTCTGATTCGAATTTGGACTGTTTTTTATTAATTATATTTGTATTATTAATGTCTTATCAATATATTTTTTATGTATGTAAAGTATATAAAAATATAGTTATTATATTTTTTTATATTTTTTGCATCTTCCACATGCAGACCAATCAGTTACAATTTTATTATAAGTATAGATAAATCAGTAACTAAAGTATAAATACACACTATAAAAAGAATTAAAAATAATGCAGAACATGCATGCATGCAATAAAAAATATTTAAAAAGTTCTTACTTAAGCATAGCCGCATGATCCACTCTCTCCTTTTCCCTCTCTTGTATCTCATATGCTATCTTAGCTTTCAAATTTGCAACTTCGGCGACATGTTGTTGTATTATTGTTTTAGTTTCTTCACGCATTGATGATAATATGCCTTCATACTGAAATTTAATGTTTTATTTAATAAGATCTGTAAATTTTTATGTTTAAGCTTGACACTGCAACACGTATATAGCAGCGTAGGCAAAGGGAACCTGGTGCTGAGACACCCCATACACCTTTTCGAGATATTGTATGTTGGAATAAAAGTTAAGTAGAGAGTATATAACTTAACATATTTCATTTCCATATTTTTTATTATATAATCTCATCACTACAACCTTTTATTAGCATTTTTCTAAATTATTAGCTCCTTAAACTAGGCTCAAAATTGAGACTTCAAAGATATGTAAATTCTAAAAATCCAATATTCAGGGTGGAAGCATGAGCGCTCCTTTTACGAGTATAAAATATAAGGTAAAATATTTTAAACCCATAGACCTAAAAAAATTAATCAAGATAACTCAACATATAGACATAGGATTTTTTTCATTTCGGGATGTTTATCCATACTGTATATCATGTGACGCAGTTACACATAGATACCAATAACGTAAACACATACTACTACAAATATACTACCAAGTGTTGCCGATCTGCCGCTTTTCATTCTCATAAAACATACTACGAGAATATATCCCTATATATCTCATTCTATTTTACACAATTCAACATTGACACCATTACCTACGTCTCGGTTTCGAGTGAATGACACGTGTGCTGCGTTTTCGCTTTGATAGGTATATCTGTGTGCCATTTTTGATAAATGGAGTTTAAATTACAACATAATTTTATAAGTTATCTTGTTTGAAAAAATCTTTTTTTTTTTTATTTTTGGAAAAATCTCCTTTGATTTAATTGTATTAGGTTTTATACAGTTGTTAAAACTGTGGTTTCATTTAAAGTGGTAATGACAAAAACACTCTGTATTTGAATTGCCATTTTTATATAAAAAAAATATTATGTTTGTAATTATTACAATTATACTAGTTTTCGAAATCATGAAGTTTATACATATTATAAATAATCAAAGAAAAGATTAAAATACTACTTACTTTCTCTCTAGTAACTTTTTTATCAGCTTGAAAGGCTTCTTCCATTCGAGCCTTTTCCGCTGTCAAAGTTGATAACGACAAAGTGAGAGCCGCAACTGAATCTTGTGATGCTGAAATTCATTAATTAACCTAATGAAATTAGATTATTACAAATATAGCATGGAGTGTTTAATTTCATATCTTCGTTTCATTTTCATTTGCTCCAGTACATTGAGTTTGACGCAAGTGTGTCATTGAGTTCTCCCAAAAACTCAACAAAAAGTGAAGAATGAAAATATCTTAATGGGATTAGAGTGCCTTAAGACTAAGTTTCCAAGTTCCCTCTGCTTCCCTGCTATGCCGTCAAGCTAATAAAAAAATTAAATACCTTCTACATTGTTTTCAGTTTTAGTTAATGCCTTTAAGCTGATCTCTAAGGCCTCTTTTTCTTTGACAAGACCTTTATATGCAGCAACTACATCTGAAAATATGTATTGAAATTTATTAAATTATTATTTTCCACTTTTTTCACAATAATAAATACATAATAATATTCAACCATATGTTTCAAAATAATTGTTTTGAAGAAAACTATATTCAGATTATTTACCTCTAAGACGTCCCTCATATCTTTTTATTTGATCCGCTTGTTTTGTTATTGTTAAAATTAATTCTTGTTTTGATAGAGACTCCATAATGTTATATTAAAGATACTTAAAGTTTTGATTTCATCACCAAAGTAAAATGTTGTATATATATTAAAAAAGCAGAATATATATTTTATATAAAAACAACCTGAAGAATAGTACTGAACAGTAAAAATAGAAAGATTACTCAAGTTAAGTTAAGTTTTTACCACTAAATCTTAGTTTTTGCGGAAAAAACAAAATAAACTAAATAGTACTTCCATGAATTGTCAAAAACTGTCACTAATCACTATGTCAATAGCTTTTGACAGCTGGTGTTTTTAAGGCAAAGGAGTAAATTTATAGTATATCTAATTAAAATTGTATAAACTGTATAAAATAAACACACAGACAAATTTCTACATTTTGTTTTCTAGACAATAATAACACCACGTTTAGTCTTTTGAATTCATCTAGAAGGTTTTAAAATCTGATATTAATGATTATGAACAAATGCTGAAATACTTAAGCAAATATATTTAGTATTGACAATTTGAAAATAATATATAGGATGTATAAATAACTTATTTAATAATTATAAATAATTATTATAATATTATAAATAATAATGTACACTTGCTTGTTACGCTCTCACGTCAAAATTACCAATATATTGTTATAAAACTTTGTATACTTATTCTTAGAGGTTTAAGAAAGGACACAGGTGATAGGATACTTTTTATTTAACAAGTACAGTCAACTTCAGTATTTATCAAAGTTAGATAGATATGGCGATATTTTACATTATATTTAAAGCAAATTACAAGAGTGTTTTTGTTTTATTAGTGGTCTCAGAATACTTTCAGACGTTCATACAAATCTTTCAAAATACATCAGTATAGAACAAAATCTCAATTTTGTAGTCTGTCAAAGTTACCACATGTATATTACTAATATAGGATTTGTTTGAACCAGTCCACCCACTACCATAATATCCTTTCAATTCAGTTCATATTATCCTTAAAAATTTACTGCTTCATATCATTCGTGTTTTTTCTACTATTGGCAGGGTGCGTAGTACTAGGTGACGGTATTATAAACGCTCGCAGCGCTCATGGTAGCCAAAAGAAGAAACAATGTAGGCTTTGTCACTTATTAATGTCAAAGCAATCTGTTCGACTTATCATTTTACTAAGTTATTAAAAATGAGTCACAGCAGTTGCAGTTGTTCTACAATGCAACAAATACATTTACATGTAATAGATATATTTATAGCGAAGTATGTGATGCAGAAATACAAACAGAAATAGACAACTCAACTATTTATATAAAAAATTACAATAAAATGAAGAACAAAATATGTAATACTCCTAAAAAAACATACACAGAAGTGGCGACTTCAACCAAAAAAAATATATTTTACTGGGTTTTCATCGATCTGTAATGATGAGCAACTTATAAATCTAGCAGGTGTAACATTCAACAATTTCCAATTATTATTAAAAACATTAGCAACCAATCACAAATACAGTATTAATAGTTTATTTTTTATTTTAATTACTTTTTTTTT